>JANAVB010016355.1:0-44113 GCA_029216955.1 Iris pallida | reverse complement strand
AAGCTGCTGTACTAAAGCTTCAAGGCGGTGAGCATAACATCTCAGCCATAGCGGATGCGGAGTTAGTGAAAATGGCTTCTGAATTCTTCTTTCATAAACAGGAGTGAGAAGCTGTTGCCAATAAGATTATTGAGATAGAGTTAGAAATCAGAAAGTGACTACCGCCGAGAAAGCCTACGTCTGTTGCCAAGCTTTTTTGGAAGTGCAGCGCGATGCCCTTCGTGAGAAAATTTGACATTTGGAAGAGACCTTGGCCCTCGCTGAAAGTGAGCTAGAGAAATCGAAGGAGCTGTAGGGGTCCCTTCGTCCGCGATCCGAAGCCTTAGCTCAGGAGAAGGAAAGTATAGGTGCCCGACAGGCAGAGCTGGAGACTGCATACCATGGCATGACCTGGCTTAGGAATGAGGTGGCCAGACGTAAAGAAGCATAGCGCAGAGCCAAAGAGTCTGTTGGACCCAGGGTTGCCTTTTACGGGGTCAGATCAGTGAGTTGACACGCCGGCCCACTTAGACAACAGTCTTGATGTTTCCTTTTGTTTATCTTCTTTGGAGAGGTTTTTCTATTTTGATGTAATAGAACTTATTTTATGAATAAAAAAATCATCCTTCTTTTATTACTCACACATTGTGAATTCTTTATAATAGCGTAACTCCGTTGGGGATAAGGTGTTTACTCAAAGGTAGTATGGACATGGTAAATAGAGAATTTGTGGTAGAATTTTCTTATCAGAGGTTATGTTGACATGGTAAGAATTAATTCTGTAAGGATGTATAGAAAAACGCAGAGGTAGTACAGACATTAAATGTTCTTTAGATGATTATGACAACACATAGTTTTTCATAGGAAAATGACTACTCAAGGTAATATGGACGTGGCAGACATGAACCTTGTTAGGGTGTAGAAAAACAACTAAAAGGTGATATGGACTTGGATGTTTTTATTGGAGGGATACTGAGGGAATGCCCTGGGGCAGCTGGGCTCCAGAGGCATATCATAATCAAGGGGATGAATTCGATCATCGAATTCATAAACTTTCCTGCAGGGAATGTGGAAATATATTGATTTATACTTCAAACATAATTTATTTAAAAATTTGCCATTGTTCGACATTAGCAGCAAATAGCTGTTAGGTTTGGCGAGTCGGTAAGCACCATTGGAATAGACCGTCTCTATGACGAATGGTCCTTCCCATTTGGGTTCGAATTTGTCAGCAGTCTTGTGAGTCATAACCAGCGGTCTTCGAACTGATAAGATGAGATCGCCCATTGGAATGTCCTTTCCTTGACCTTTTTGGTTAAGGCCTCGAAAATTCGAGATTGATACAGCTCGATACGCTGCTTAGCTAGAAGACACTTTTCGTCCAACGCTTTCAACTCTTATAGCCGACGGCGTTGATTGTCTTCGTCAGTCAGCTAGTTGGTGACGTCCACTCGTAGAGACGGGATTTGGATCTCCAGAGGGAGTACCACCTCACTTCGATAGACGAAAGAGAATGGTGTGTTGTCAGTAGGTATCCGAATGGTTGTACGGTAAGCCCATAGACATTCGCCAAGTTTTTTATTCCAGTCGCGCTTATTGGAAGATACGACCTTCTTGAGTAACTTAATGATTGTCTTATTGAATGCTTCGGCTAGCCCATTTATTGTAGGATTGTACCGTCGATGCTATATTCAGTATCCAATTTTTATCACAAAATCGATGGAATGCATGGCTCACAAACTGAGGGCTATTATCGTGAATAATCCTTCGAGGAACTCCGAAGCGGTAGATAATGTGATATTTGACAAAGTTGATCACATTCGAGTTTTTCACCTCAGCCAATGGTATCGCCTCTATAAGTCCCCTAGATTTTAGGGTTTCTTTTTAAAATTTTAAATGAATTATTTTAAAACTATTTTATTATAATTAGTTTTGATAATTAAATATACTTTTTGGACTTTAATTTTTGGAGCACCAGAGATGTCAATATCTCAAAATACCCTTCATGAGTTTTTGTCTAGACAAATTTATCTTCATTTTGATATATCATGTCCCACTCAAACTTGTTCGCTTGTCCTCTATTTACATCGTATAACTTTTGGGTCAATTTAGGCCATTTGACCATCTACCAAAAACCTGACCTAACTTCTAATTTAATTTTGGGACTTGATATTGATCCAACTTAATCGATCCAATATATAATTTTGACCTATTTTGCGTCTACTATACACATGTCACTTGCGTGCCATCCAATTAAGCTCCTGCATGCTACTATTTCATAAATGATAATAATTGATCTAAATTTCTAGTCCTGACCACACCAAGCCCAAACTTAACCCCAACTTGACCCAACACCCCACCCAATTTCATGTTGCCATCTACATGGCACAAACAAAATACACAACACCATATTCTTCCCTATAAAACACCAAACACCTAGTCTACCCTCTCTAAAACCCAATAGACAACTCCCTTGGCCACAACCCATCAAATATGGCTTAACCTAGCAAACACTCAACCCTCCTCATTAAAAACCAACCCAAATATGGGCCAACCATATGGTAGCTGCTACCTTCTATTACTCACTCATCTCCCCTCATATGAAACACACAACTCACCCTATGAATAAACAAAAGACCAAACCTACTCTAACACTCTACTCCATATACTCAGCTTTCCTCTATACAAGAAATTCCATTTTCATGCAAACCCACACATCACCCCCTTGACTGATAGCTACACCCTTCCAATATTTTCCCCTCTCTCTCCCTCTCCTCTCTCCCTCTCCTATTTTTTTAAAAACAAACACTGAACCCCTCTCAAATAAACACATACAATCCAACCTGACAACTCCCCTCCTACTGCTCTTCTTCTTCCTCCTCTTCTCCTTCCACTCCATAAAGAATCCACACCTAACCATAATTTTCCACTTCCTCCTCCTTTTCAACTCTAAACTTTTTCTTATCTTTCCCTTTTTCTTTCTCCCTTCTCTTTCTCCGGCAGCAACTATTATTGCTGCTACGGCTTTCGGCTTCCCCCAGGCGGTGAGCCTTCTCGACGACCGCCGTATACCGCCTGACCAAGGGATAGAGCCCCATGCTGCTGTTACAACACCACGAGATATTGTTGCTGCTGCTACAGCAGTTCGGTTGCTCGTGCCGTCCATCACACAGACGGTGAGTCCCGGCGGACCCCCGGCCAGCCATCGCAGTCGTGCGATACACCACCCTGTGCGCCACTCCTAGCAGCAACACCGCATGTGCCCAGCCGTGACAGCACTTGGCGTATGCCATCCCGTACGTGCGACCACCCGCGCTCGTTGATGGCCACCACCGGTCGCCCTTGTATGCCTCTGCGTGGCATCCACCCTGGCCGCAATACCCCCGGAGCATTGATTCGATTTTGGGTCAAATCTTGTCGACGCATGCGAATCGTACAGTCAGAATTTGTGCCTCAAAATAGTGACTTCGTAAGTGTTTTTTAGGTGATTGGGCTGTTAGATTGTCGAACTCTTTTTTCTGTTACAATCTCGGTATATAGCTCTACCTTCACCTAAAATTTTAGCCGTTAATTCTGTCATTTGTTAGGTCAAAATCGGCCACCAAGTTATCCGAATATTGTGTTATTTTGGACAGTTTTATGGAGCCAACTTCGTGGAATTGTTTTTTCGTCGATGTAGCTCCGTTTGGCGAGCCACCAGTTCTTGTGCACAGTTGGTATAACCAACTTCTTGTCATTAAAATTTTGTTTCATTGTGAGCTCGTTTGATTGGTTGAATTCGAAGCCAAAGTTGGTCGTCCGAATTCATAATTTCTAACTTGTAAAATTCTAATTTTGTACCTAGAACTCTGGATTCAAAATTTATCACCATTAGTGGACTCGTGGCATCGTTCTGGCCCAAATTTATATATAGTTTGCTAGATTTGGAAGAACGTGGACCACGGCACGCAATTTAGTATAAATCGGGTACCGTAGTCCGAGTCAACGGGTCATTTTGATATCGACACATCAGAATCTAATTCTAGATATACCCGTGGGTTCGTATCATCATTTTGGAATCATTGACATATACTTAGCTAGATTTAATAGACTTGGGCTCTGGCATGCATTTCTGTGCAAATCGAATTCTAACGTCCGCCTCATCGGGTCATTTTAAGATCGACTCATCGAAATTGGATATACCGTTGGATTCGTATCGTCATTCTGGACTTGTGAGCATATAGTTTGCCAGATTTTGATGACTTTGATCCTGACACAAAATTTGGTGCAAGTGTGTCCAACGGCGAACCCTATCTTAACCCAATTTACCATTTTGCCCCTATGTCCAGAATTGGACTTATGAATCTATCTTAGCTATTTTTCTTATTTTGGAAACGTTGGTGATGTTTGTTTCAGCATCGACGACGTTCATGGAGACTCCTATGTTGCTACCTTTCTTGGACTTGACGATTTGCCTGTAAGACATTATCGAATTACTGCATCACCCCAGACAAGATACTTTGCCATACATGTTCTATTTATATTACTCATATCTATTCTTGTGTTGTTAGTTGGTGACAATGGTAGTGTGTATCCAAGGATGACTTTGGTTTTATCGATGATGGCATAGATGTTATAGGTGCGTGCTAGTGTGACTTAGAGTTAGTAGACGCAGCCAAAACCTATGAAGTTATTTCAATAACTTCTATGACTCGACACGAGACATTATATAGCACTATGAGTAAGGGTTAATTATGTTGGCACGAGATTACACATTTGACTGATCATCGATGCGAGCGGTTCGTCTGTTGGTACATATAGAGTTAGATGGTGTCTAGGCTAGAGACTTGCATTGAGTTACGGATTATTTGAGTCGTGGATACGACTTGCATAGTTCATGGGCGAGGAAGACTATTAGTAGGTATATGGGACAGACAGTTTTTTATTTCAGCCTCAGTGGAAATCGGTTGTGGGCGTGGTTACCCGGTTATGGGCCATACATATACTAGGGATATGTCCGACAGCGGCCACTAGCTGCATGCTAGGTACGGTCGGGAGGTACACTAGTGCATGTATGTTTACATCGGCTCGGGATCCGACGACAGCCCATGTTTCGATGCAAATTCTTTATTCACCTACCCATATGCTCTGAAGTCGTCTTCATCATGCATTCACATAGAATGGTTAGTTCATGTACCTATATCGGACCATAACATAGGATTGTGTCTTATCATGGGCTATTATGCCATCCATTGATCAGGATTGGTCAGAGATATAGTTTACTGATTGATGACTGGATGTTGGACCATGTTATGATTCGGTTTGTTTATTTTATTCAGTTCATATTATGGCATGTATTTATATATCTTGCTACGTCCCGCTAAGGACCTGGTGATCTCTCCAGGTATTTGCTGAGCACTTAGTACAGAGTAGCTGGGTAGGTGTTGTGATGCATCGAGGGTTCAGGTATGTGTGTGTGTGTGTGTGTGTGTGTGTGTGTGTGTGTGTGTGTTCTCTAGTATTTCGTTTACTCTTTCTGTATACATTTCATCTTTATTTGTTTTATGCTGCTATGTAGCCTATTATTTTTGTTTTATGCTGCTATGTAGCCTATTATTTCCAAGCTTATTTCTTTCTCGAGCTTGCACAAACATGTATATTTCTGGGTGGCCAACTTTAATATATTATGTTCATTCTTGATATTCGTTCATTACTATGGATTGAGATATAGATGATCAGTTACTTTTATTACCCTTGACAACTTAGTACGTCTAGGGATAAGTCCATTAAATTGGGAACCTATCTTAGATCATATTAGCTGGCATGCTCGCGCCTCAAGTTCATGTATATTTTGGAACTGGGACGTGACATGTTTTTGTGGTGGCCCATGTAGGCCGAGATAAATCATTTCAGTTATGTTACTGTACCGAACGAGCCTATATTAGGATAATATATTAGAATCTTAATCCACTCCTCCTATTTGAAATTCTATTGACTTCTACTAACGCCCATGAATATTTGTGTTTGTGCTCAATCATACCATTCTTGAATTCCTGTTTATGAATTCTCATCTTTCCTCCCTCGGAAGGACGAACCCTTGTGTTGACGATCACTTCGTCATTATCTTATGATTGATTGTGACTAGGACAGATAGAATATTTATATGTGATTATTCTGGGTATAAAGGTGTTGGATAGACATATATACTAGATAAATAGATCTGATAAGAATGGCATTTCTATCGAGGTTTAATTTCTATAAGAAAATCACTCTAGTTGAATGATTTACTGAGTCGCAGATTGGTGATTCGACGACATCATGTAAATTATCACATGGAGCCAGGAAGTTTTACTAGAAGGATATAGTAACCCATGCTTAACAAGACTAGGTGACTAGCTAAGGTGGGTAGGCTTGTATAAACACTTCACCAAGATAGGATGTGGAATAGAGTACGATACCAGGCTTAACCCTAACAGAAAACATGAGGATCATTAGGCTAAACCATGCCGTCCTGGTCTAGGCTAGCCTAAGTTGGAATAGAAGTTAAAGTGATCCACCCAGGTTGATTAGAAGATTATAAAGATTCTTTGGTCATAAAGGATGAGATGAGTAGGAATAAGACTCGAAGGAAGACACGGTCGGATTTTAGATTGAAGAGTACAAACCTAAAGGATGGTAGAAAATAGAGTCTGAGGATTCCGATGGGATAAAACAAGCTGATGAAGCATGATGGTCATGACTAGATATAAACCTTTGGAATTTTGTTGTACTAAAATTTGAGAAATTTTCATATAGAGGACATAGAAATCAAGAATAATGGAAAAATAATTCTTGGATAATAAAGAAATGCCCTAGGAAGATTATGTGTCAGAGAGAAGTGAGTAAGACTAAGTTAGACTAGTCAACAAACTCTATATTGGATGAGTCAAGCCTTAAATGAACTATTAGAGATAGGGACTAGAAGAATGACTAGTAGAGTTATACCATGATAGAGGTATTAGATCTAATTACTTATTTGACCAAGCTTTAATTTTTTTTCTAGCAGATAGTTAGGCGTGCTTATGAGAAACGTATAATTGCTTATGGATAGATAAGTTAGATCATTGGTTATGTTGTTATTGGGTATGACTTACAGATGGTAGAAGTATAGCTTAGAGTTTCAGGGTTGATTAAGTTTAAGAATTGATCATTGCCTTCGATGCTCAATCATAGCCAACGATATAGGAATAGAGTTAGAATCGTACCTCAAGAGGCAGACTCGTAAACCCTTATCGTTGTAGGCTGGTTATAAATATTAGAGGAATAACAACTAGAATATTGTGTTGATTTGAGGATATGTAGTGGGTATACAAGAAGGGAGAATTATAAGATATAATACATCTGGTTTGAAAAAATAAAGATGAATAAGATTGAAATTTTAGGATAAGTTATCGAGACAAGGATTATGACCAAGATTATCTACGATGACATAAAAAGGATTACATAGAGAACCATACCTTAAGCAAGATCTCGAAGTTGAGATCCAGATAAAAAATAAGAAGATTATCTCGAGGAGATAGACGATACAAATTTATGACACATAAAGGTAAGGTTAGAAAAAATGATAATGAAAATCGAAGATGAGTATATAAAAAATTGTAAGTACCTGATGAAGATTATAGCATGAGATGAGAAGATAAGATTTCAAGATGGAGAGGTAGAGTTACCCTAATAAATGGGATCTATAGTAGAGTTGTGCATACTGGATGATATATTAAATGTTATGTATTTTCAAGATATAGGATATTATGAGCAGCATGATATTAAGTTAGCGAAAAATTTCAATTAAGAAGAAATAGAGTGTACTAATAGAAATTGGATGATATCAAGGACTTTCGGATACTATGAGTTTGATTCTGGATTAAGATTGCCTAGCCGGATTTGAGGGACCATATGTTATCCTAGGAACCTGATAGACAGACTAAACCATAGTATAAACTAGTGTGCAATTACCTCAGCCCGCTTGATTTTCATATTATTCTAAGTGACTACAAGTTATTGTTTTAGACGTATCATATTCTTCCCTTTCCTATTTCTAAGCTTGTAAATTACGGTTGTGTGATTTATTATTTTTATTATCATTCTAAAAATACGATTAGAAGACCATATTCTTCCAAAACCTTAATTTCATACTTCTTGTCACGACCCGCACCCAGTGTAAAGGTACAAGTAGGTAACCACGCCCAGCCTACGCCGCAGAATCGGCGGTAGAACGCTGTTCTAGGTCACTATCTAAACCAACTCACGCAATTGTAGAATGTACTTGTCTTAAAATTCAACTCCAAAAGGAGGGCAAGTACAAAAATAATATAACTCAATCACAGTCTAAGCACGATAGGATGTCACAGAATTCTACAACTAAAGAAAAACAATAAAAAATACTAAAAGATAATAACTCAAAACAACTCAAAATAAGACAACTCTCAAATTATTACAATTCAAGTTCCAGTAGAGAAATCTAAAACAGTCTACTAAACTAGTCTCCCAATCACTCCTAACAGTCGGGGCCAAAGATAGCTAATCTCTCTCCAAATCCATAGTGAGTAGGACATACATCCTCAGGGCTAACATCTGTAATATTTAACAGGTCCAGTCAGGACAGGAACGAATACATCTCATCAAGTAAATCCAAGTAAATGATGAAAACTATAAAACAATTATAGATAATTTTCTTAATGAAGCATGGAAATTCGAGACAGTTTAAGATGTAAAACTATAGTAAGAGAACAAAGAAAGTAAAAGTTTGAAACAGAATATCATGTCAATGAAGACTGTAAATAAAGCTAGCTGAACTAGAATAATGTGATATGAGTCCAGTGGTATAATGTATGTCAAGTGTGATTCCATTCAATGATCCAAATAGGATGATTCTTGTAATGGTTCTTGTGATGATTCTAGTAAAGATTCTAGACACTACTCACAGTGTGTTTAAAATACTGAATCGACATATAAACGGCTAGGGTTAATCCGGCACATCACACACTGGCCAAGTGTGGGACGGCTATCTTCTTATATAATTCACAGGGAGGTGGTTCGAGTATTTAGGAATGTTTACATGTCTACTCAAGTATTTTTTCGTCCGACAAATACGAATGAATCCATAACACGACACGTAAATCGAGAATAAATCTAGCCAGAACATGAAGGTGCTTATAGATGATCTTGTAATAGTTCTTGTAATATAGGCTAGACAAGTAAGGTATGTGTGTCGTATACATGAATTCCAAAAATATCAATTCTTGTTTGTAACCAAGAATCAAATAGAACTGACTACAACTGAAATATAGAATTTGACAAGTAAAAGAAAGAACTATCAGAGAATGTACTCGCCTGACAATCCGGCTGCTGATGAGGATGTATAACTGAACTAGAGTGATATAAACCTATTTTAAGTATACACATGTCACAACCAAATCTAAAATATCAAAAGAAATAGCTACAATGCAAGACTACATGCTTCTAGGTCCCTTTTGGTCAAAGTCAACCCTTGGTCAACTCTGGTCAAACCTGCTCAACGCTGGTCAAATCTGGTCAAACATTCGTCAACTAATCCATTTACTAATTTCTAGGTCATACACAAAATTCTAGGTCTTTGGAGTTTGTTTGAGTTGAATTGGATCAAGTTTGACCCAAAGTTGACTTTTGTCAATTTGGTCAACTTGTCGGCCAATTCGACTAAACTAGGCTCAAAATGACAATCCAAATCTGTCCTAGGACTCCTATAGTTATATACACAACTACGATCTATTCTAAGAGGGTTCTCAAACATAAATATCTATATACATATAGGTATATACATACATGTGTATTTACAATACAAGCCAAACCTTATTCTAACAAATGTGTGTGTGTAAGTGACCTGGAGCTTACTGAAGTGAGTAAATTCTTAGATTAAAAACAGCAAACACAACCATGGTATACTTTAATTTAATATACTTATATACATCTAAACAAATAGGAAACTATATATATATATACATATATATATATATATATATATATATATATACCAATGCTCAAAAGGAAGAATAGCCAATGGTTTTTGAAATAGTTTAGCGAATCAAAATCTGGAATTAAATCTCCGTCGACCCTTTCTCAACATATATACATTATCAATGGATTTCAATGGGGTTTTCTAATGCATATAGTTAAATATATAAACATAGCTACAAAGAAAACTCATACTCATAAATGATAGAAAATTATGAAACAAAACCAAAAGTTGGTTCCACAAATCCAAAACCTCATATACGTACCAAAAACTCATATTTTATAAGCTAATTTATTGGAAATCAAAATATCATACTCAAACTCAAAATCGAATTTAAAGAAAAACCCATTTTTCACACAACGACCCAAAATGAGATATACACCAAATGAACCCGCGAAACTCGGCATACACGTTGGTCTCGACCCACGTGATGCGCTCATATACTCTCCGGTTTGAAATCATGTCTGTGCCCTTTCCAGAGAATGTGTATCGGAAATTCCCGATACCGCGTGACAATGCGTGCTTGTGCGTGCGTTCTCGCTCGATTGAGCTTCGCACACACAACAAAAAGCCTCGTGCTCGTGCACACGGCTAGGTAGGGTCACGGGATAGGTCCAGGATATGTCAACATGACACGAAGTCACAGCGATGCGACACAGCAGCTCGCGCAACAGCGCATGGCCTACGCACGAGCGTGCGTGCATGCTCGTGCACGCGGTTCGTCGCTCGTGGCACGTGCGTCGGGCCACGCCACAACTCGAGATTAGCCCCTCGGGTAGTCTAGGTATAGGGCTACGTGTTCAACTCCTGGTACGGGTCCTCGACGCATCGTGTTCGCATACGAAGGCCGTGTCAGCGACGAATTTCAGCCCGAGTGCACAGTTCAGCCGAACAGTGCACGCACGATTTCTTCGCGCTCGCTCAACGAAACGTCATAAAATTTTATGGGCATGTGGGAAGAGGTTTTCCTACGTGCTCGTAAAATTTCACGCAAGATGGAGCTCTGTGTGTCTAGTTATGACGCACAGACTGTAGGGCTTGCACGGGACCGTGCACGGGATCTCGTGCACGCGTGTCCGTGTCTGTTCGGATACCGAAATCGTGTCAATTTCTGATCCGTCTTCGAAAGTTGTTACAAATCATATAAGGAAGGATTTCGTGAAAACAGAATCAAAAATTAACACTTTTCAATTCTAAGTGGCATTTTGCCGAACACGTGCAACGTGAGACCGATACGTGTCCGATACCGCTATCAAACGAAACCAAAATCCTATGAAACTTTATACACAGATCAAGGGTGCCTATATGGATTCAAATATGAAAGAAAATTTAGAATAACCATGTTAGAAGGGTTTATCTATTGAGTGTCGAGAATCCAATAAACAAAACTCCTCGAACGACGTGTCGGTCGATTCACCTCAAACAAATGCCTCCGCCTCTTGTCAGTAATACTCCATCAAATCCTCCTCTCCTAGATGAGTCCAACAGAGTTTGTTTGGGGAGAAATGGACTCCGGATGAAGAAACTAGGATTTTTGGAGGAGGAGAGCTATTAGGGTTTCACTTGTGGAGGCTATGCTTCACAAATAAATGAGAGAGGGGGATACTGCTATGGCCGGCCAGGTGGGGGGTTTCTAGGATTAGGGTTTCACTTGGGCCAACTCCTTTCAATTTAAATAAGGCCCAAGTCACAAAGGCTCAAAAAGGCTACATGTAAAAAGGCTTAAAATCATTCATAAGCCTTCTAAATTGGACCCAAGCCCTAAATAAATTCTAATAGGTGAAAAATAAATTCTAAAACATGGTTAGGCTCCTATACATGGTCCACTAAGGTTAAACCAATTCCTAGCACAACGCAAGTCAAAGTATCTAGAAAATCACAAAATGGCCAAAATGGCTAAAAAGGCTAAAATGACTAAAAATTCATTTAATACATTCTAAAATCACTAATTAATTCTAAAATAATTCCTACAAGGTCAATTAATTCTAATTATTATTATTTGGTGTCTAGTCAATGTTGGCTAAGTTAAACCCATTTATACTACACAAACATCAAACAAAACCACCTATCATCACATGAATTCAATAAATTAATAAATAATAAATAATTAAAAATGACCAAAATATCCCTAAATTAAAAATATGGTGGTTACATATCTACCCCCCTTAGAAAAATTTTGTCCTCAAAATTTAAGTCGGTCGTACTCCTTCTAGGTCAACCACCCACAATCAAAGTCTCTAAGCAATTTCAAACTCATACAATTTGAAGAATAACATATAGAGTCATGGTCAACCATAGCAGTTGAAGATCTCATCTAGATGGACTAGTCATATTAGATCAAAACAGTCCCATGGTAGCAACATGCAAGCAATATAGGGTATTCTGCTGGAAAGATAAGGAAGCAACAAATCATTAAGGTGTAGGACAGTCTACCATCCGATATAAAACTGGTAAAGACAATTAGGAATTAATTATGAAGGGTTACCATTCCAAAGATGATCAAAATCGAAAGTTTAAGGCACGAGTGTCAATAGCAATGAAATCCAATAACATAATATATATAAAAGAAGATTTAGTCCCGGCACGATCTAAGTTGATCAATTTTAGAATAAATTGAAGTTTGGACAAGATGGAGAACGAGGCCATTGAAGTCTGAGCACGAGTATCCAAGATTTGATACATGTCACAATTGAATTAATTCAATTGAATAAGACCCCAAACATTAGATGATAAGGAGGATGACCCGGTCGACTGGTCACAATCAAAAGAATTAGAATTTAAAGGATGATGCAAGGATATAAAAATAAGTCAATTTTCTTCTTTGGATAGGAAAACTAAACGTGATACCTTGGGTTGATCTATCAAGTACAGTGCCTTTTCTTTTTGAAATATAAGAAAGGCAAAAACAATAAAGAGTTCAAAGACGATGCTATTAAGTAAATACGTGGTTCATAGGCGATGGAAATAATTCAAAAGAGAATTGCCAAAGCTGTCGTGGATGAGACTCTAGAGCAAATTTAACTATGTCTCCCTCCACGTAGAATAATATATGAAAAGCGAACCAAAGTGCAATAGGTTGATCAGACCATCATGCACCGGTTCTGATTAGACAATATGTTAGTGGTGCCAGCCCCCAATAAAATATGTCATGATCAAGCTCGAAAAAGATAAGCTTGCAAAACTGGTGCTAAATTAGCAATATAAGATAGACAAAATATAAGTAAGGAAAATGATGAAGGAAGTTAATAGTCTAAGATCCTTTAAACATCAAGGATTGATGGTGAATCAAAACAAGAGGAAAAAGATTTTCAAATCGAAGTTCATAATGAGATTCTCAAGGGTCGTCCAGGAATCTCTCAAGGAATCCTAAGTGTGATTGAGTATCCTCTAATTCTAACACCTTATTTCCTATACTCTATAACAGGCTCGTAGCAGTGCAACTAAGTCGCTGTACTACCACGATATCGCACTAATGCGAATCTCGACGTACATGGGCCACCACTAAAAATGTGTCACGATCGCACCCAGTGTAAGGGTACAAGGCGTACCACGCCCAGCCTATGCCGCAGAATCGGCAGTAGAACGCTGTTCTAGGTCACTATCTAAACCAACTCACGCAATTGTATAATGTACTTGTCTGAAAATTCAACTCCGAACGGAGGGAAAGTACAGAAATAATATAACTCATCACAGTCTAAGCATGATAGGATGTCACAATTCTATAACTAAAAGAAAACAATAAAAACTACTAAAAGATAATAACTCAAAATAAGACAACTCTCAAATTATTACAATTCAAGTTCCAGTAGAGAAATCTAAAACAGTCTACTAAACTATCTCCGATCACTCCTGGAGTCGGGGCCAAAGGTAGCTAATCTCTCTCCAAATCCAAAGTGAGTAGTGCATACATCCTCAGGGCTAACATCTGTAATATTTCAACAGGTCCAGTCAGGACAGGAACGAATACATCTCATCAAGTAAATCCAAGTAAATATAAAAACTATAAAACAATTATAGATAATTTTATTGATGAAGCATGGGAATTCGAGACAGTTTAAGATGTAAAACTATAATAAGAGAACAAGGAAAGTAAAAGTTTTAAAATAGAATATCATGTCAATGAAGACTGTAAATAAAGCTAGCTGAACTAGAATAATGTGATATGAGTCCAGTGGTACAATGTATGTCAAGTGCGATTCCATTCACTGATCCAAGTAGGGTGATTCTTGTAATGGTTCTTATGATGATTCTAGTAAAGATTCTAGACACTACTCACAGTGTATTTTAAAATACTGAGATCGACATGTAAACGGCTAGGGATAATCCAGCACATTACACACTAGCCAAGTGTGGGACGGCTATCGTTCTTGTATAATTCACAAGGAGGTTGTTCGAGTATTTAGAAATGTTTACATATCTACTCAAGTATTTCGCCCAACAAATACGAATGAATCATAACACGACACATAAATCGAGAATAAATCTAGCCAGAACATGAAGGTGCTTGTAGGAGATTCTTGTAATAGTTCTTGTAATAGAGGCTAGACAATAAGGTATGTGTGTCGTATACATGAATTCCAAAAAATATCAATTCGTGTTTGTAACCGAGAATCAAATAGAACTGACTACAACTGAAATATAGAATTTGACAGGTAAATGAAAGAACTATCAAAGAATGTACTCGCCAGACAATCCGAGCTGCTGATGAGGATGCATAACTGAATTGGAGTGATATAAACCTATTTTAAGTATACACATGTCACAACCAAATCTAAAATATCAAAGGAAATAGCTACAATGCAAGACGACATGCTTCTAGGTCCCTTTTGGTCAAAGTCAACCCTTGGTCATCTCTGGTTAAACCTAGTCAACGCTGGTCAAATCTGGTCAAACATTGGTCAACTTGTCCATTTACTAGTTTCTAGGTCATACACAAAATTCTAGGTCATTTGGAGTTCGTTTGAGTTGAATTTGATCAAGTTTGACCCAAAGTTGACTTTTGTCAATTTGGTCAACTTGTCGGCCAATTCGACTAAACTAGGCTCAAAATGACAATCCAAATCTGTCCTAGGACTCCTATAGTTATATACACAACTACGATCTATTCTAAGAGGGTTCTCAAGCATAAATATCTATATACATATAGGTATATATACACACATGTGTATTTACAATACAAGCCAAACCCTATTCTAACAAATGATTGTGTGTATGTGTGACCTGGAGCTTACTGAAATGAGTAAATTCTGAGATTAAAAACAGCAAACACAACCATGGTATACTTCAATATACTATTATATACATATAAACAAATAGGAAACTATTATATATATAGATATATTTATCAATGCTCAAAAGGAAGAATAGCCAATGGTTTTTGAAATAGTTTAGCGAATCAAAATCTAGAATTAAATCCCCTTTGACCCATTCTCAACATATATACATTAGCAATGGGTTTCAACGGGGTTCTAATGCATACAGTTAAATATATATATATATATATATATATATATATAATATATATATATATATGATATATATATATATATATATATATATATATATATATATATATATATATATATATATATACATAGCTACAAAGAAAACTCATATACTCAAATGATAGAAATTATGAAACAAATCCAAAAGTTGGTTCCCCCAAATCCAAAACCTCATATACGTACCAAAAACTCAGATTTTATAAGCTAATTTACTGGAAATCAAAATATCATACTCAAACTCAAAATCGAATTTAAAGAAAAACCCATTTTTTACACAACGACCCAAAATGAGATATACACCAAATGAACCCGCGAAACTCGGCATACAATTGGTATCGACCCACGTGATGCGCTCGTATACTCTCGGGTTTGAAATCGTGTCCGTGTCATGTCTAGAGAATGCGTATCGGAAATTCCCGATATCGCGTGACAACGCGTGCTTGTGCGTGCGTTCTCGCTCGATTGAGCGTCGCACACATAACGAAAAGCCTTGTGCTCGTGCACACGGCTAGGTAGGGTCATGGGGTAGGTCTAGGATATGTCAAAACGACATGAAGTCACAGTGATGCGACACAGCAGCTCGTACAATCGCGCATGGCTTGTGCGCGCGTGCGTGCATGCTCGTGCACGCGGTTCGTCACTCGTGGCTCGGCGTCGGGCCACACCATGACTCAGGATTGGCCCCTCGAGTAGTCTAGGTATAGGGCTACGTATTCCAACTCCTGGTACGGGTCCTTGATGCGCCGTGTTCGCGTACGAAGGCTGTGTCAGCGGCAAATTTCAGCCCGAGTGTACAGTTCAGCCGACCAGTGCACGCGAGATTTCTCCGCGCTCGCTCGACAAAACATCGTGAAATTTTACGGGAATGTGGGCAGAGGTTTACCCTACGTTCTCATAAAATTTCACGCAAGACGGAGCTCTGTGCGTCAAGTTAAGATGCACAGACTACAGGACGTGCACGAGACCGTGCACGGGATCTCGTGCATGCGTGTCCGTGTCCGTTCGGATGCCGAAATCGTGTCAATTTCCGATCCATCTTCACAAAAATTGTTAAAATCTTACAAGGAAGGATTTCATGAAAACAGAATCGAAAATTAATACTTTTCAATTCTAAGTGGCATTTTGCCGAACACGTGCAACGTGAGACCGATACGTGTCCGATACCGCTATCAAACGAAACCAAAATCCTACGAAACTTCATACACGGATCAAGGGTGCCTATATGGATGTAAATATGAAAGAAAATTGAGAATAACCATGGTAGAGAAGGGTTTACCTATTGAATATCGAGAATCCAATAAACAGAACTCCTCGAACAACGTGTCGATCGATTCCACTCAAACAAATGCCTCCGTCCTCATCAGTAATACTCTAGCAAATCCTCCTCTCCTAAAAAGTGCAATGGAGTTTGTTTGGGTAGAAAGGGACTCCGGATGAAGAAACTAGGATTTTTGGAGGAGGAGAGCTATTCGGGTTTCACTTGTGGAGGCTATGCTTCACAAATGAATAAGAGAGGGGATACTGCTGTGGCCGGCCAGGTGGGGGGTTCTATGGTTAGGGTTTCACTTGGGCCAACTCCCTTCAAGTCAAATAAGGCCCAAGTCACAAAGGCTCAAAAAGCCTATATGCAAAAAGGCTTAAAATCGTTCAAAAGCCTTCTAAATTGGACCCAAGCCCTAAATAAATTCTAATAGGTGAAAAATAAATTCTAAAACATGGTTAGGCTCCTATACATGGTCCACTAAGGTTAAACCACTTCCTAGCACAACGCAAGTCAAAATATCTAGAAAATCACAAATGGCCAAAATGGCTAAAAAGGCTAAAATGACTAAAAATTCATTTAAAACATTCTAAAATAACTAATTAATTCTAAAATAATTCCTACAAGGTCATATTAATTCTAATTATTATTATTAGACTTCTAGTCAATGTTGGCTAAGTTAAACCCATTTATACAACACAAACATCAAACAAAACCACCTATCATCACATGAATTTAATAAATTAATAAATAATATAATAATTACAAAATGACCAAAATATCCCTAAATTAAAAATGTGGTGATTACACTTCTTCTGCCTAACGATCATATTCCCCTATGATGCCTATATCCATCCGAGTCAATACCTTCTAACTTGTTGAAACCATAACCCATAGGAGTAGCAGTAGCACTAAATTGATAGTAATCCCCTTGTAGAGTTATTGACCAATAGTACCATAATAGTACCTAAGTTCCCTTAATTTTTGAAGTCTCTAATACCTAAATTCTCATATTCCCTCTTAGGAAATATGCTATCCCAAAAACTTTACTACTATAATCAAACCATAGTTGTTGTTGCTTTATAAGGTTGAGATATACTCTAGCACTTGGTAGTATATGTAACCTAGATAATAGTGGCATCAGCATCCTACATGAACCATGTACGACTAGTCGTACTTGACTCCTTAAAAAATTAATCTTCTATCCTTCTATACTATATTTTATAATAATTTTGAGGACAAAATTCTCTAAGGTGGGTAGGTTGTAAGCCCCTGGATTTTAGGGTTTTCATTTAAATTTTTAAATGAATTATTTTTAATAAATATTTATTATAATTAGTTTTGATTATTAAATATACTTTCCCGTGACTTTAATTTTTGGAGCGCCAGAGATGTCAATCTCTTGAAATGCCCTTCATGAGTTTTGATCTAGACAAGTTTATCTTCATTTTGATATATCATGTCCCACTCAAACTTGTTCCTTTGTACTATATTTAAATCACATAACCTTTGGTTCAATTTAGGCCATTTGACCATCTACCGTAAAACTAACCTAACTTCTAATTTAATTTTGGAACTCGACATTGATCCAACCTAATCGATCCAATATATAATTTTGACCTATTTTGAGTCTACTACACACGTACCACTTGCGTGCCATCCAATTAAGCTCCTGCATGCTACTATTTTATTAATGATAATAATTGATATAAATTTGTAGTCATAACCACACAAAGCCCAAACTTAACCTCAACTTGACCCAATACCCCACCCAATTTCATGTGGCCACCTAAATGGCACACACAAATACATAACACCATATTCTTCCCTACAAACACCAAAACCTAGTCTACCCTCTCCAAAACCCATTGGACAACTCCTTTGACCACTGTAGCTTTCCTTCCCGGAAAATTTTTCAAATTTTTTTATTATTATTTATTTGATTTAAATAGTGATTTTAGAATTTTATAAACGTTTAAATAGTTAATTATTACGGTAGATGGTTTTAGCCATAGTTGAGATTTGGAGTACAAGGTGACTAGGAATCATGGCACGAATAGTGCAATGGCGTGCTTTGACTAGTGTTTAGTCATGGTAGGAGAAGACCAAGCCATAGTGATGCCCTAACTAGGAAAACCAGGCTAAGTTGTGACATGACCATTATAAAATAGTTAATTAGTTATATTTTAATATTATTTGACATTAGGAGAACCAGTTGTACCAACCCAGCCCAGACTAGACCCGTACCAAACCCAAGCCCTTGTAGTCATGCGAGACGTCCAATAACATTCGTGTTGACGTATTTTGGTAAGTTTGTGTTGTATTCCGTTTTAATAACCTGATGATATTCTAAGTATACGTATTTAATTATTATAAATATTATTATTAGGGATAATCAGTGACTTTTGTATAAAATAGGTTATCGTATATTTTGGAGCCTTTAGACTTTACATAATGGTTTGCATACACCATTATTGATTTATGGAATATTATTATTATTATTATTTATTATTATTATCATTATATTATTGAGATTATCATTGTTATTATTTTTTGGGATTATTACCATATAATTTATATTATTTTGTCGATTAGATATTATTAAACATAGTCATATATATATATATATATATATATATATATATATATATATATATATATATATATATATATATATATATATATATATATATATATATGTCCTACACTATGAATGAATATAGAGGTTTATTTAGATTTTTGGAAATACTATATAAGTATAATAAATGCTTGGATAAATAAATATATATAAATAGTAAAGTATATACGTATAGATAAATAAATATATAAATATATGTATAGTGTATATAGATATTTTGGTGAATGTGTACTTGGAATTATATAAATATTATATGTATATGTGCATAGGTATAAACGTATAAGTGTATACGTGCGTATATAGTATGTGTGTGTGTGTGCGTAATACACATATGTATATTTGAATGTATGTAAATATATCAATATATAGGAATATATATAAGTGTGTATGTTAGGTATGTATAAATACGTATATACATGGTGTGTATGTATAGAGATATCTATAGGTATATGTGTGTATATATATGTATATATATATATATATATATATATATATATATATATATATTAATATATATATATATATATATATATATATATATATTAATATATATATAAATATATAAAAATAAAAAAATAAAAATAAAAAATATATATATATGAAGAATATATATATATATAATATATGAATATACATATATATAGTATATTGTATTATAAATAAGAAAGGAATAAATAAGAAAGGATTCAAGGATTCAGCAGAAGTAGCTGAGCCCGGGCCCAACACCCCCAGGCCCAGCCCAACCATTTCCGGCCCAACCCGCGTGACCCCCCAGAGCAAACTGCTCTTAACCGAACCAGCGTGTATATATAAAGAGAAAGAACGGAAGAGAGGAGAAGAAATCACATCAAAACCCTAACCACCTGACCGCCGTACCACCCCGTGCGACCTCCCAGGACCCCTAATGCCGGACGACCACCCCGACGCCTGCACGTCGGAGTTCGATGGCGACGATCGCCGAGAAATGCGCGGTGGCATAAACAGTCGACAGCAGCAGCAGTGTACATCGCCCACTTTGCGGTGACTTTTCGACGTATACGCAATCGTTCCGTGAGCCAATTTCTCGGGTATGTCCCCAATATATACGAGATTATTTCCCTTCAATTAGATCGGATTTTATACTTTACATTGGCCAGAAGATTGATTCAAAGTTTGGAGAAAACTGTTCAAAAAAATAGAATATAAATCCAGTTCCAATTCCACCTTTGGAAGGCGATGTCTGGCCAATCCTTCCGCTGTTTCAACATTGTGTTTGAACAGAGTCATAGAAACCTAACCAAGATGGAAACCCCACCGTTAGTTGTATTTTTAATGGTTTATACAGTAAGATAAATAGGGTTGAAAATCATAAAAAAAACTTGTTTTCTAAAAACTGAAAATTCATGAAAACCTCGATACCACGTCATGCCATTCCGGGCGACGTGACCGCAAATCGAAGGCATCGAAAGCTGGTAATGGCTTCGTGGTCGTGTGGGCTTTGACGGAATTCAAATTGGTCGCGTGTGTGCGACGAATTTGATGCGTATCCGTCGAAATTCACCGTATCGTGCACTTTGCAAATTTCCCAATGTGTACTCGTCAGATCGAGACGAAACTTGCGCCAACAGGACCGTATCATTTTTCTGGTCCTGTATGCCAAGTTTGGTCGGATTCTGAGATAGTTGATAAAATCGTCGTTTTGCGTGCCCCACGGTCCGACTCAACGGGTGATTTTGTGCACGGCCCGCCGGAATCCAACTTTGGACATACGGTTGGGTTCGTATCGGAAAAACTGGATCCTTAGACATGTAGTTTGACGACTTTAGAGACCATTGACTCTGGCACACTTTTCGGTGCAAAGCGGGTCCAAAGGCGGACATCATTTTTGCCCGAAATTACCGTTTTGCCCCTGTTTCCAGAATTGGACTTAAGGACTGGCAATCCTAGCTAATTTGACTATTTTGAGACTGTTGGCATTGTCTATTTCAGCTTTCGAAGATAGTTGTGATGACTTGGACTTCGTGGTTTATCGGTTGATTATATATTATTGGATCTTCGTGCAACCCCCAGGCAAGTATAACTTGCCTTCCGCTACAGTTTTACTTACATGCATTTTCTTTCATTTTTCAGTCATTTGATTATTTATGGACATGTGCTTTTCGTGTTATTTTTTATGGAGTTGTTTTTATTGTTTATAGCCATGTTCATGTTTTGGCCTTGTGTTTCACATTTGGAGTTCTCGTCAATGCCTTGCTTGAGTCGTGTCATAGAACGAGTACGTGTAAGTGAACTGCTATATCCTTGACATTGTTTCCTTGGCACCAGAGAGTCCAGACTCGGGACGAGGGTGTTTTTCTTGATCTGTTTACATCCGTGAGTCCACGCTAGGGACTAGGATGTCGATTATTTGCACCAGAGAGTTCACGCTCGGGACGAGGGTATAGACTTGACTTGACTTAACTTGTACCAGAGAGTCCACACTCGGGACGAGGGTGTTTACATCAGAGAGTCCACACACGGGACGAGGATGTAGTATTTGCACCAGAGAGTCCACACTCGGGACGAGGGTGCCTTGCCGTGAACTAACCAGAGATTCCACACTCGGGACGAGGGTTAGTACTAACCAGAGAGTCCACACTCGGGATGAGGGTTAGTGCTTAGTTCAAACCCGTGAGTCCACACTCGGGATGAGGGTTTGGTTTCTTCCATTGATTTCGTAATTATCGTTCATCCGGCAGTTCATTTATACGTAATTGTTCTAGTGTTCGTATTAGTGTTCGTATTCGTGTTCGTATTCGTGTTCGTGTTCATGTCCGTAGTCGTTCATCTTGTATTTGTTCTTTCTTGTTATTTCTTGCGTATGATAAAACTGTTAGATAGGCATGTATATTATGTATCTTGCTATGTCCTCTGAGGACCTGATGATCTCTTCAGGTTTAGCGTTGCATGGAGTTAGCTAGTAGTTCTGGATGGCAGACGTGATGATACATTGCGGGATTCAGGTATTGTTATTGTGTTTATTATCCGCTCATGCTTTTCATTCCTTATCATGAGATATCATGTTCCTTGTTTCAGTTGTAGACTCTTGTTATATTCCTTAGAGTCTTATCGAACAATATGCTAATGGGCTGCAGACCATGACCCATAGTGTTCATTCATGTTTCATATTCTTATTATGGATTGAGATATAGATTGCATTGCCATGATTTAGCAGTAAACCATAGCCTTGACAGCGTTTACGTATTCGAGATGGGCTGGAGTCCGCTCGATGCGTAGCTGGGCTGGGACACGCTTCGTATCCGAAAAGCGGGTACGGGTCGTGACAAATTTTTTTGGTGGCCCATACAGGTCAGAGCATATCGTACCGGTTACGTAACTGTACTGGTACGAACCTGCGAATATGACTAAACCTTAGAAATCTCAATCCACTCTGTCTTGAAAATTCTCCTAGAAATTCTCCACGTCCTTGAAAACTCTATATTTGCTCTCAATTATACTTCCTTGCTTCCTGTGCCATTGATTCTTGTCCTTTTATTTCAGGGTGACGAATGATCGTGCTGTCTAGGATTCATTAAAAATTCTTAAATTATAAGTATAATATTGCTTGACTATTGAATGCTTGGTTGTTTATAGATATGAGGGATTATATACGCCACATGCCTAGATATCTGCCCAGTAAAATTGTTAGCAACTAGTTAGAAGACCATAAGACTTTAGTGACCGTGTTTTGAGGAGTAGTATGACCAAAGGTGGGTAGAAGTCATCAAGTACTCGGAATTATAAAATGACTAGAGAAAGTCATGAAATATTTCGAGAAATTAAATTCGAGGAGATTAAGGACTTTGAATTTTTATGGCATAGTTATGAATTAGAATTTCGAGGACGAAATTATTTTTAAGGTGGGTAGATTTGTAGCTTCCCTTCCCGGAAAATTTTTCAAATTTTTATTATTATTATTTATTTGATTTAAATAGTGATTTTAGAATTTTATAAACGTTTAAATAGTTAATTATTACGGTAGATGGTTTTAGCCATAGTTGATATTTGGAGTACAAGGTGACTAGGAATCATGGCACGAATAGTGCAATGGCGTGCTTTGACTAGTGCTTAGTCATGGTAGGAGAAGACCAAGCCATAGTGATGTCCTAACTAGGAAAACCAGGCTAAGTTGTGACATGACCATTATAAATAGTTTAATTAGTTATATTTTAATATTATTTGACATTAGGAGAACCGGTTGTACCAAACCAGCCCAGACTAGACCCTTACCAAACCCAAGCCCTTGTAGTCATGCGACACGTCCAATGACATTCGTGTTGACGTATTTTGGTAAGTTTGTGTTGTATTCCGTTTAAATAACCTGATGAATATTCTAAGTATACGTATTTAATTATTATAAATATTATTATTAGGGATAATCAGTGACTTTTGCATAAAATAGGTCATCGTATATTTTGGAGCCTTTAGACTGTACATAATGGTTTGCATACACCATTATTGATTTATGGAATATTATTATTATTATTATTATTATTATTATTATTATTATTATTATTATTATTATTATTATTATTATTATTATTATTATTATTATTATTATTATTATTGAGATTATCATTGTTATTATTTTTTGGGGTTATTACCATATAATATTAATTTATATTATTTTGTCGATTAGATATTATTAAACATAGTCATATATATATATATATATATATATATATATATATATATATATATATATATATATATATATATATATGTCCTACACTAGGAATGAATAATATAGAGATCTAATTAGATTTTTGGAAATACTATATAAGTATATATAAATGCTTGGATTAATAAATATATATAAATAGTAAAGTATATACGTATAGATAAATAAATATATAAATATATGTATATGTGTATATAGATATTATTTGGTGAATGTGTACTTGGAATTATATAAATATTATATGTATATGTGCATAGGTATAAATACGTATAAGTGTATACGTGCGTATATATGTATGTGTGTGTGTGTGTGTGTAAATACACGTATGTATATTTGAATGTATACGTAAATCAATATATATAGGAATATATATAAGTGTGTATGTTAGGTATGTATAAATACGTATATACATGGTGTGTATGTATAGAGATATCTATAGGTATATGTGTGTATATATATATATATATATATATATATATATATATATATATATATATATAGAAAATATATATTTTTTTTTATATATATATATATATATATATATATATATATATATATATATATATATATATATATATATATATATATATATATATATAGAAAATATATATATATATATATATATATATATATATATATATATATATGAATATACATATATATGTATATTGTATTATAAATAAGAAAGGAATAAATAAGAATGGATTCAAGGATTCAGCAGAAGTAGCTGAGCCCGCTCCCAACACCCCCAGGCCCAGCCCAACCATTTCCCCGGCCCAACCCGCGTGACCCCCCCAGAGCAAACTGCTCTTAACCGAACCAGCGTGTATATATATTAAAGAGAAATAACGGAAGAGAGGAGAAGAAATCACATCAAAACCCTAACCACCTGACCGCCGCACCACCCCGTGCGACCTCCCAGGACTCCCCTAATGGCGGACGACCACACGTCGAAGTTCGACGGCGACGATCGCCGGGAAACGCGCGCGTGGCATAAACAGTCGACAGCAGCAGCAGTGTACAGCGCCCACTTTGCGGCGACTTTTCGACGTATATACGCAATCGTTCCGCGAGCCGATTTCTCGGGTATGTCCCCAATATATACGAGATTATTTCCCTTCAATTAGATCGGATTTATACACTTTACATTGGCCAGAAGATTGATTCAAACTTGGGAGAAAACTGTTAAAAAAAACAGAATATAAATCCAGTCCCAACTCCACCTTTGGAAGGCGATGTCTGGCCAATCCTTCCGCTGTTTCAACATTGTGTTTGAACAGAGTCATAGGAAACCTAACCGAGATGGAAACTCCACCTTTAGTTGTATTTCTAATGGTTTACACAGTAAGATAAATAGGGTTAAAAATCATAAAAAAAAACTTGTTTTCTAAAAACTGAAAATTTTCGAAAACCTCCGATACCACGTCCGTCACGCCATCCGGGCGATGTGGTCGCGAACCGAAGGCATCAAATGCTGCGTAACAGCTTCGTGGTCGTGTGGGCTTTGACGAAATTCAAATTGGTCGCGTGTGCGCGACGAAATTGATGTGTATCCGTCAAAATTTACCGTATCGTGCACTTTGCAAATTTCCCAATTACTTTGTGCACGCTCGTCAGATCGAGACGAAACTTATGCCAACAGGACCGTATCGTTTTTCTGGTCCTGTATGCCAAGTTTGGTCCGATTCTGAGATAGTTGATAAAATTGCCGTTTTGCGGACCCCACGGTCCGACTCAACGGGTGATTTTATGCACGGTCCGCCGGAATCCAACTTTGGACGGATCCAACGACGGACATCGTTTTTGCCCAAAATTACTGTTTTGCCCCTGTGTCCAGAATTGGACTTAAGAACAGGCAATCCTATCTAATTTGACTATTCTGAGACTGTTGGCATTGTGTGTTTCAGCTTTCGGAGATAGTTGTGATGACTTGGACTTCGTGGTTCATCGGTTGACTATATATTATTGGATCTTCGTGCAACCCCCAGGCAAGTATACCTTGCCTTCCTCTACAGTTTTACTGATATGTATTTTTTTTCGTTTTTCAGTCATTTGATTGTTTATGGACATGTGCTTTTCGTGTATTTTCTGTGGAGTTGTTTTTATTGTTTATAGCCATGTTCATGTTTTGGCCTTGTGTTTCACATTTGGAGTTCTCGTCAGTACCTTACTTGAGTCGTGTCATAGAACGAGTACGTGTAAGTGAACTGCTAAATCGTTGACATTGTTTTCTTGGCACCAGAGAGTCCACACTCGGGACGAGGGTGTTTTCCTTGATCTGTTTACATCCGTGAGTCCACGCTAGGGACTAGGATGTCGATTATTTGCACCAGAGAGTCCATGCTCGGGACGAGGGTGTAGACTTGACTTGAACCAGAGAGTCCACGCTCGGGACAAGGGTGTTTACATCAGAGAGTCTACACACGGGACGAGGATGTAGTATTTGTACCAAAGAGTCCACACTCGGGACGAGGGTGCCTTGCCGTGAACTAACCAGAGAGTCCACACTCGGGACGAGGGTTAGTACTAACCAGAGAGTCCACACTCGGGACGAGGGTTAGTGCTTAGTTCAAACCCGTGAGTCCACACTCGGGATGAGGGTTTGGTTTTTTCCATTGATCTCGTGATTATCGTTCATCCGGCAGTTTATTTATACGTAATTGTTTTAGTGTTCGTATTAGTGTTCGTAGTCGTGTTCGTATTCGTGTTCGTATTCTTATTCGTGTTCGTGTCCGTAGTCATTCGTCTTGTATTTGTTCTTTCTTGTTATTTCCTGCGCATGATAAAACTTTTAGATAGGCATGTATATTATGTATCTTGCTATGTCCTCTGAGGACCTGATGATCTCTTCAGGTTTAGCAGTTGCATGGAGTTAGCTAGTAGTTCTGGATGGCAGACATGATGATACATTGCGGGATTCAGGTATTGTTATTGTGTTTATTATCCGCTTGTGCTTTTCATTCCTTATCATGAGATATCATGTTCCTTGTTTCAGTTGTAGACTCTTGTTATATTCCTTAGAGTCTTATCGAACAATATGCTAATGGGCTGCAGACCATGACCCATAATGTTCATTCATGTTTCATATTCTTATTGTGGATTGAGATATAGATTGCATTGCCATGATTTGGCAGTAAACCATAGACTTGACAGCGTTTACGTATTCGAGATGGGCTGGAGTCCGCTCGATGCGTAGCTGGGCTGGGACACGCTTCGTATCCAAAAAGCGGGTACGGGTCGTGACAACCACACCCCCTTAAATGTTGCTTAACCTAGCATACACTCAACCCCCCTCATTAAAAACTAACCCAAATATGGGCCAACCATATGGTGGCTGCCACATTTCCATTACTCATCTTCCCTCACATGAAACATACAACTTACCCTACGACTAAACAAAAGACCAAACCTACTCTAACACTCTACCCTACCCTACACACATCTCTCCCCCACACAAGAATTTCTATTTTTATGCAAACCCACACATCACTCCCTGACCGACTACTACCCCCTTCCAATATTTTGCTCATCTCTCTTTCTCCTCTCTCTCTCTCTCTCTCTCTCTCTTTCCTCTTTCTCTTCCCTCTCCTATTTCCTTAAAAACCATCACTCAACCCCTCTGAAATAAACACATACACACTCCATCCAAGTCGACAACCCCTCTCCTACTGCTCTTCTTCTTCCTCATCTTCTCCTTCTTACTCCATGAAGAACCCACACCTGAACCTAATTTTCCACTTCCTCCAAACTTCTTTTTCATCTTTCACTTATTCTTCCTTCCTCCTCTTCCTCTTGGCAGCAACCATTAGTGTTGCTGCTGCCCGGGGCTTTTAGCTACTCCTCAGGCAGCGAGCCTCCCCGACCATGGCCGCACACCGCCTAACCAAGGGACAGAGCCCCACGTTGTTGTTGCAACAGTACGGGCTATTGTTGTTGTTGCTGCTGTAGCAGTTCGATCGCTCGCACCGGCCATCGCACAGATGACGAGTCCCGATGGACCCCCGACTAGCCGTCGCAGTCGTACGACACACCACCCTGCGTGCCACTCCTTGGCAGCTGCACTGGGCGTGCCCAGTCGTGACAGCACTTATTGTATGCCTTCCCGCATACGTAACCACCTGCGCTCGTCGACGAAACCCACCGGACGCCCTCTACCGTGCTGTGGCCGTACGCCGCCCCTGCATGCCTCTGTATGGCAGCCACCCTAGCTGCAGCACCTCCGGAGCATTTGATTCCGATTTTGGGTCGAATCCCGTCGACGCACGCGAATCGTACAGTCATAATTTGTGCCTCAGAATAGTGACTTCATATGTATTTTATGGGCGATCGGGCAATTGGATTGTCGAACTCTTTTCTCCATTGCAATTTTGGTATATAGCTGTACCTTCACCTAAAATTTTAGCCGTTAATTCTGTCATTTGCCAAGTCAAAATCGGCCACCAAGTTACCCGAATAATTGTATTTATTTCGAACAATATTGTGGAGCCAACTTCGTGGATTTGTTTCTCCGCCGACGTAGCTGTGTTTGGTGAGCCACCAGTTCCTGTGCACAACTGGTATAACCAACTTCTTTTCATTAAAATTTTGTTTCATTGTGAGCTCGTTTGATTGGTTGAATTCGAAGCCAAAGTTAGCCGTCCGAATTCGTGATTTCCAACTTGTAAAATTCTAATTTTGGACCTGGGACTCCGGA
This sequence comes from Iris pallida, assembly GCA_029216955.1. NCBI lineage: Eukaryota > Viridiplantae > Streptophyta > Magnoliopsida > Asparagales > Iridaceae > Iris > Iris pallida. The sequence goes on along the minus strand of JANAVB010016355.1, from coordinate 15,330 downwards.
TTACAAATCTGACACTACCAGTGGACTCGTGTCGTCGTTCTGGCCCAAATTAATATATAGTTTACTTGATTTGAAAGACCTAGGGCTCCGGATTATACAGTTTTCCAGATTTTGATGACTTTGATCCTGACATGAATTTCAATGTCCAACAGTAGACCCTATCTTGACCTAAATTACCATTTTGCCCCTATATCCAGAATTGGGCTTATGGGTAGTTGATCGTTGCTATTTTTCTTATTCCGGGAATGTCGGTGATGTTTGTTTCAGCGTCCGACGACGTTCATGGAGACTCCTATATTGCTACATTTCTTATACTTGATAATATGCCTGTAGGACATTATCGGATTACTGCTTCACCCCAAGCTAGACACCTTGCCATACTTGTTCTATTTACAATACTTATATCTATTCTTGTGTTGGTAGTTGGTGACACTGGTAGTGTGTATCCAAGGATGACTTAGGTTTTATCGATGATGGCATCGATGTTATGGGTTCGTACGTGTGTGACATAGAGTTAGTAAACGAACCCAAAAACTATAAAGTTATTTCAATAACTTCTATGACTCGACACGAGACATTACACGGCACTATGAGTGAGGGTTCATTGTATTGGCACGAGCTTACGCATTCGACTGGTCATCGGTGCGAGCAGTTCGTGTGTCGGTACATATAGAGTTAGACAGTGTCTAGGCTAGAGACTTCCATTGAGTTACGAATTGTTTGAGTCTGGATACGAATTACATAGTTCATGGACGGGTAAGAATATCAGTAGGCATATAGGACAGATAGTTATTTTATTTTAGCCACAGTGGGACCCGGTTATAGGCGTGGTTACCCGGTTATGGGCCATACATACACTAAGGATATGTCTGACAGCAGCCACTAGCTGCGCGATAGGTACGATCGGGACGTATACTAGTGCATGTATGTTTACATCGGCTCGTGATCCAACATCGGCCCGTGTTTCGATACAAATTCTTTGTTCACCTACCCATACGCTCCAAAGTCATCTTCAACATGCATTCACATAGAATGGTTAGTTCGTGTACCTATATCGGACCGTATCATGGGACAATGTCTTATCATGGGCTAGTATGTCATCCATTGATCACGATTGGTCAGAGATGTGGCTTAAAGATTAATGACTGGTTATTGAACCATGTTATGATTTGGGTTGTTCATTTCATTCAATTCATATTATGGCATGTATTTCTGTATCTTGCTACGTCCCGCTGAGGACCTGGTAACTCTCCAGGAATTTGTTGAGCAGTTAGTACAGAGTAGCTGGTCAGGTGCTGCGTGATGCAACGAGGATTCAGGTATATATATGTGTGTGTGTTCTCTAGTATTTCATTTACTCTTCCATGTATACATTTCACCTTTATTTATTTCATGCTGCTATGTAGCCTATTATTTCCAAGCTTATTTCTTTCTCGAGCTTGCTCAAACATGTATATTACTAGGTGGCCAACTTTAATATATTATGTTCATTCTTGGCATTCTTTTCATTACTGTGGATTGAGATATAGATGATCAGTTACTTTTAGTACCCTTGATGGTGTAGTACGTCTAGTGATAATTCTATTAAATTAGGAACTTATCTTAGATAGTATTAGCTGGCATGCTCACACCTCAAGTTCTTATATATTTTGGAACTGGGACGTAACAGCCTCTGCCCACTTGAAAAAGTTGTCGGTGATGGCGAGGATGAACCAGTGTCCTTTGGAGGACGGAGGGCTGATCGGTCTGTTGATATCCATTACCCATGCTTCAAAGGGCCAAGTGGCCGCGGTGAGGTGTAAGAACTCAGAAGGTTGGTGGGTGAAGTCAGCATGCTGTAGGCCTCAAAAATGAAGTCACGCTGAGTTGATCAGAACAAGTCACGCAGAGTGATCCAAGAAGCAGCACAAAAGATACGCTAAGTTCTGCCTGGCCATCTCCTTTAGAAGTCACGCAGAGACAGCTCAGCCATACGTCAGAATCATAATTACTGACAACACAACAGTCGAGAAATGTCTCCTCGTATGCCACGTATGCACAGAACTCGAGAGATCACAGCCGTCTTTTGCATGATTTTCGAAATCTTCCTTAGCAAGACTCACTCTTCACCAAGTTGGCGTGACTTTGGGTCTTATCTTCATTTAATGCGGCTGACAATATAATCAATGTCAGAGATTTTGTGTCAGACGAAGCGTGCCAAATCAAGACAGCTGGCGGTTTGCGTGGATTCTAAACCTTCTCCTTCCTCAAAACATTACGTGACTTTTGAGTTATTCTTCTCAAAGCCTGCGTGAATTCTGAAGTATTCTTCTTCAAAGCTTGCGTGGATTTCGCCTTCAACGAGTCTGCGTCAACGAATCTGCGTGGATTTTTGCCTTCAGCAAGTCAGCGTGGATTTCATTTCAACTTGAGTACGTGGCAGCCATGCCACCGATCTCTCTCTCGCGTGCCCAGTAACTTGCACACGACCCATGCACTGATGCTATGTGTCCAACAGTTACGGGCCACGTCCAGTAACTACTCACTAACCCTGCGTGTATTTAGAGTCTGCGTGACTTTTCAAGTGCACCAGTGGTGAGGTAGTTATCTTTTCAGTTATTATTTTTGACTCTATAAATAGAGTTCTTTTTCTCATACATTGTACAGATACATTGATATCTACTGTCAAAATTTTGAGAGCTTTTCTTCTTCGCATAGTCCAAGGGATAAAGCGATCGTCTTCTAGATCGGACTCCCAAAGTTGTAATTTTCCCAAAAACACAACAAATAAAGAGAATTTCTTTATGGAAAACAAATTGGCGGCTCTGCTGGGGAAAACCATCTCCTCTTCTGAGATGGTAACAACTCAATGCGACACTTCGTCAATCGGCTCGACGAAGAAGGTGATGACGATCAAATTCGATCAACTCGCCTATGAAGAAATGCAGCGGGCTAAGGGTGGCAAGCCCACTCCAGCCTCTATCATAACTGCCAAGTCAAAGGGACACTCTGTCTATGTCCCTAAGAATCAGTTGGCAGTCAATGGTGAAGTCTCTGCCACAGTGTCTACTCCTAACACTGGTAAAAACTCCACTACAAGCACGCACACTCTTGTGCGCTCGAAGATGACAGTAACTAAAAGTCACGCTGACAGTACTGGCTCCTTAGCCGAATCTGTTCCAGCATACAAATTCAACTCTAAAAGTCACGCTGACAGTACTGGCTCCTTAGTCGAATCTGTTCCAGTGTGCAAATTCAACTCTAAAAGTCACGCTGACAGTACTGGCTCCTTAGCCAAATCTGTTCCAGTGTGCAAATTCAACTCTAAAAGTCACACTGATAGTACTGGCTCCTTAGCCAAATCTATTCCAGTGTGCAATCCCACATTCAAAAGTCACGCTGACAGTACTGGCTCCTTAGCCAAATCTGTTCCAGCGTGTAATTCTAAAATCAAAAGTCACGCTAACAGCTTTGGTTCTTTAACCAAGTCTGTTTCAGCGTGTATTTCATCAGAGAAGAATAGCTCCTTAGTTATCTCTTCTTCTTCACCGAGTTCTACTAGAACTGGGGGTGGTCTTCCACACAAAGTCCCTTCGAAAAGGAATAACTCTTTAGTTGTTTCTTCTGCTCCTGTAGTTTTTACTTCAGGAACAGCTTTGACTGATACTTTTGTTAGTCAAAGGAAAGGAGATGGTCTTTTGACTACTCTTCCTTCTGGACATTCTATGTCTCAAAACTTGAATGAGTCTAAGAAGAAACATTCCTTAATGTCTTCTTCTTTGATTTCTTCAAATTGGGCACAGAATCTGTCCATTAAAGAGGGTCTGTTACCAACTCCTAATCAAGGGAATGGTTTAACTCTTCCTTCTCTGCAAATATCCAGATCAATGGAAGGAAAACTCTATGTTTCCAAAATTAATGTGTTACCTTCTACTGATTTAAGAACAAAACTCAGCACTTCTGGTGTTAAGAAACCATACCAATTGGATATGAAGATAAAAGATCCAGATGCAGAGTATGCAAGAAATTATGTGGCTCACATTAATCACTCTTTGTATAATCAAGAGCCATCAAGACCCAAGAACAGGAAGTATATTCCTCAATCTTCACAAACAGATTTACGGGAATATCTTCAACAGAAGAGAAGGAGTAATTCTATATCAAAGGAACATGCTGAATGTGACTTCTATCCAAGAGTCATAATTCAGTGCAGATGTGAATCAACAGTTCAAGACCATGGTGATCATGAATGTGACTTCCAGCCAAGAGTCATAATACAATGCAGATGTCAAAATAAACGACAATCTGTCTTCAATAGGATTCAGTATGAACCTATGCCTGATGAAGATGAGCCTTTGTTTGCCTCTGTCAACATGACTTCTCGGGATACCGGGGGTAGAGTTGATAGTCCAGATGGAGTATATAGAAATACCAGAGCAAGAGTCCTGGCTTCTAGTCAAAGAAATTTGATCCCTGAAATTGATTCTGAATTTCTTGGTGAATCTAACTTCCCACCTCTTCCTACTGGGGGTAATTCTCATATAGTTGACTTTGATGCACGAAGCAATGATTCAGAGTATACAACATCTACTAGTTCATCAATAATCTCTCATACAGTTACGACTTACATGGTTAATGGGAATACTGATGAACCTTCTTCTTCCTTGACTCCTCAAGATCAAAGAATTGCTTCTTTGGAACAGCAAATGAAGTCTATGACTGACACAATGAAGTCGATGTATGAACTCATGACAGCTCAGTTGCAAAATTGACAGACTGTATCAGATGCCATACCAGTTGATACTGATATAAGTCCAGTACAAGTTCCTCCAGCTGTACAATCCAATACTCCTGGACCAGCTCAACCAAATCCTAGTCTCTCTGGAGCTGGGGGTAGTGCTTACAATGCTGTTCCTCCTCCCAACTATTCTCTACAAGCCACAACTCCACAATCTTCGGGAGTTGTCTCTGAAGAATTGAAGAATCTCAAAACTCAATTCGAGGCATTCAAACAGAAGGATGGTTTACAAAGGTTAGGCATCAAGCAGCCTTATCCGATAGAATGGAAGCAAGTATCATATCCTCCTAAATACAAGCCTCCTACTATCTCATTCTATGATGGAACCACTTCTCCAAGTCAGTTTATCAATCACTTTGAAGTGATGACTGATCAACTACAACCAAGTGATGCCCTCCTTACTCCGGTATTTATTGGATGTCTCAAGGGAACGGCTTATGAATGGTATAGAAGTCTTCCAGATGGTAGTATTACCTCATTTGCTGGTTTCAAACAGATGTTTCTTGAAAGGTTCTATGAAGGGCTTAATGACATGACTATGTCTGCTCTTATTAGAATCAAGCAGAAAAATAATGAATCTACAGAGGAATACATTGAACGGTTTCGAAGAGAAGCTCTGAAGATGCCTCTTGGAACTCCTGATGCTGTCACCATTGACATGTGCAAATCAAACTTGTTGCCAATCATCAGTATGTGGACAGGGTCCACTCAATTTCAAGATTGGCCTTCCTTCATAGTCAGTGCCAAAGCTGCAAAAATCAGTGCTGAAACCTTCAAAGGTTTAGGAGTGCAGATGACTCCTAAAGAAACAGGACAAGGTGCTAACAATAAAAATAATGCTCGCAAAGGAAAAGAAACTCTTGAAGTTAATCTTCAAAGCAAAGATGCATCAAATGTTCAAACTCCTGCCTCTACAACTCAACAATCAAGAACACCTCGCCCCAGAGAAGAATATTCTTTTGATGACGATGATGTCCTTGGTATCTTTGAATGTCTGCTGAAAGGTAATAAAATACAATTACCAGAGATCAAAAAACCTGATGAAGCTGGTAAGACAGATCATCCTAAATACTGTCCATATCACAGAATGCTGGATCACACAATTCGTACATGTTATGTATTGAAAGGAAAGATCCAAGAAATGATTAAATCTGGAGCTATCTCTCTTACTCCAAAAGAGAAGACCGTCACCTCCAACGTCGTCTCTATGCAATTTGGAAATTTCCCTCCTCAACTTCTTGAAAGTGGAATTGTTCCTATTCCCAAGGTAACTCTTGACATAGTGAATCTTCCTCCTCCACAGTCTGAAAGATTAGTGCCAATCACTTTGGAAATAGGGGAAATCATGTGGATCCATCCTGATCTAGTGGCAGATTTTGAATCGCCTTCTCCTCAAAAGATTTCTTCTCAAAAATCCAAGAAGGCTGGAAAGATCAAGTCATGTCATATGATTTCTCTTGGGTCTACCTCTGACGCAAGCCAAAAGACAAAGAAGAAGCACTTGTTAGTGCTACTCGAACGGGGAAACCTTACCTAAAGGATTATTCTAAGAATCCTGAAGATCCTACTGATATCCCTTCAGATGCTAAAGATGTTCCTAACGTTCCTCCTGAAGAAGAATCATCTACTGAACCTGTTCCTCCCAAGCCTACGGCTCTGGAGAAAGGCAAACAACAGGCTCGGTTTGATAAGCCAATCAAGAAGTCTTCTCCTCTTGGACTTCAGAAGCCTTACAACTTCGACATTTTGGCTCAGCTTGCTAATACTCCAGCTAGAATGTCCCTTTTTAAACTTCTACGTCTTTCCAAAGAGACTCGGGAGACGTTAAGTGAAGCACTTCTACAAGCTGACTCTTGTCTTACACAATTGAAGAAGCCGGATGCGGAACCTGCCACTTGCTTACATTGCAACAGTGTACTGGAGATTATCCCAAATATCACCTTTACACAAGACGACATGTTATTGGAGGATAATCGACATGACCGACCTCTCTACTACACTGATTATATTGATACGATGAAGATAGATCGCATCCTCATTGACCCAGGGTCTGCTATAAGCATAATGCCAAAGAGTTTGTTGGATGAACTAAAAATCCCTCTTCACAAGCTCTCCAAGACGGTTACTACTATCTTGGGATTCAATCAAAGCCGAAGTGAGCCTTTGGGAAAGATTCATCTGAAGCTTCAGATAGGCGATTTCAGATCTAAAGTCACTTTCTATGTGATCGAGATCGCAGGATCCTGTAATCTTCTTCTGGGGAGGCCCTTTCTTCATAAAAATAATGTGGTGCCCTCTACTCTTCATCAATGTTTTAAATACATTGATAACAATGGAAGAGTACAAAAAGAAGTTGCTGATATAAATCCCTTCCATGGGGTTGAAGCTTATTTCAACGATTCCCGAATGTACAAAGAAGAGTATACAAGGGTCATACAAGCTATGGAGGAAGAAGATGCACAAAGTGAGACTTTAATAATCCCTGTTAAAAGTCGAACTACTCAGCAACAATCTCCTAAACCCTCTGGAGAAGATTCTTTCATTATTCCAGTGAGTGGACGGATCTCTCCGTTACCTCAGTCATCTACTCAAAATACACTGATCATTCCTGTCAGTGGGCGTACTACAGTTCCTGTACCTTCACAAGATACTCCGATAATTCCAGTTGGAGGGCGGACTACTCTTCCTACTCAAACTTCAAGGGAGCTCACCTCTTCTGAGCCATTTGTTATCGATCTTAATCGAAACAAAGCTTCTTCTTCTTCTCCCCCTTTAGTCATTGACTTGGCTAAAATCTCTAAGGCTCAGCCTTCTCCCAATGTAAATATTACTGCTTTTACATTTAATGAAAAGTCTCCACCTTTGCAGTACGTTGATGTGTGTAATTATGTTCATAGTTATTTACATCTGTTAGATGACTTGAACGTAATAACCATAGGAGTTGTACAGACCGTTCATACAGATATATCTCTAGAACCTGTACAATCTTCATACTTTCTAGTTCCCAGCAGAAAGCCAGGAGACATTCCAATATTCTTCTACAAAGGGCCTCAAAATCCTTCTGATCTTGAAGATGATGACAAAAATGATGATACTGGAAGATTACAACTACGTCGTTATAGTCAGCAATCTAGAGACTTCATCAAAAATATGGGCTATTACTTCAGGACTGGCCTCAATAATGGAAAAAGAAGAAAAATACCTGTCCGGATTCCTCCTTTGAAATATGGAAGGACGAAATGTGGATTGGGTTATACTGCTCCTACTCCTTTCATCAATATTATCCATGAAGATCCTGAGTCTGACGAAGATAAGAGATCTGATTCTTCTAGTACCACTTCTTGGGATTCCGATACGAGTATCGGTGACTTCTATTGCAACCTTCTGTCTTCCAACATGGTTTTCATTGACCATTCTGAAGAAAGTGATGAAGACGAAGAAGAGTTTGAAATCTCACCTGAATCAGAACAGTGGGCCCAAAAATTAGATAATCAATGGGAATTCCGTTTCGAGCAAAAAGAACCTCCGATTGAAGATAAACTTGTTCAAATAGATGTTGGTGAAGAGGGATCTCCCAAACCAATATTCATCAGTGAAAGTCTTTCAGAAACTGATAAGAAAGACATGATCAAACTCATTCGTGATTACATCGATGTCTTTGCTTGGAGTTATAAAGATATGCCAGGGCTTGATCCTCAAATTGCAACTCACAAGCTCAATATCTTGCCGAATGCTAAACCGGTCAAACAACAACAGCGACGATTTCGTCCAGACATCATGGATGCAATTGAAGCTGAAGTCAATAAACACATTACCTCTAGGTTTATTAGAGAGGAACAACATCCCGATTGGGTGGCTAATATTGTTCCTGTTCTTAAAAAGACTGGCAAGATCAGAGTTTGCATAGACTTCCGCGATCTCAATGCGGCGTGTCCAAAAGACGAATTCCCTCTACCAATCACTGATGTCATGGTTGATAATACTTGTGGATTTGAACGAATGTCATTCATGGACGGGTATTCTGGGTACAATCAGATCAAAATGTTCCCAGAAGACGAGAAGCACACTTCTTTCAGAACGTCGATTGGTACATACTGTTATACGGTTATGCCATTCGGTCTTAAGAATGCAGGAGCGACTTATCAACGAGCTATGAGCACTATATTCCGTGAACATTTGCAGAAAACAGTCGAATGCTATGTTGATGATATTGCAGTCAAAAGTCGACAAAAGGAGGATCATATCCAAGATTTGAAGACTATATTTGATCTAATGCGTAAGCATCAATTAAAGATGAACCCTACTAAGTCCTTCTTAGGCGTCTCTAGTGGTAAATTTCTCGGCTTCGTCATTACCTCTAAAGGTATACACGTGGATCCCGAGAAGATCAAAGCCATCCAAGAGATGCGTCCTCCACGCACCTTAAAAAAGCTACGAGGATTTCAAGGAAGAATCGCTTATATCAGGAGATTCATCTCTAATTTATCAGGACGCTGCAGACCATTCAACAAACTTATGAAGAAAGGTGTCTCTTTTGTCTAGAATGATGAATGTCAGAAAGCATTCGATGATATAAAACAATATCTAATGAGCCCTCCAGTATTGGTACCTCCCGTCTCAGGAATACCGTTCCTCCTCTATACTCGAGCAATGAGTCATTCATTGGGTGCATTACTCGCTCAAAATAATCAAAATGGCCATGAACAAGCCATTTATTATCTCAGCCGCACTATGACCGGAGCTGAACCTCGATATTCACCGGTTGAAAAAGAATGTCTAGCCTTGATGTTTGCTGTCCAAAAGACACGTCATTATATCATTGGTCAGACTATTCATGTCATCTCCAAGATCAATCCTATACGGATCATGATGAAGAAACCCAGTGTTTTGAATTCTCGATTGGCTAACTGGGGAATCCTACTTGCTCAGTATGACATGCACTATATTCCTCAGAAATCAGTCAAAGGACAAGCTTTAGCTGATTTTCTGGCTGCTCACTCAATTCCAGAAAATTCAAAACTCTATGATGAAATCCCAGATGAAGTCCTAGATTCAAATCAAATTGCTGAAGAAGATCCTACTTGGCGTCTATTCTTTGATGGAGCATCAAGAATTGGTCCTAATGGCGATATTGTCGCGGGAGTTGGAATTATTCTTGTATCACCAGAAGGTCTTGCCATCCAAAGAGCTTATTCTCTCGATCAGCCGTGTTCAAACAATGTAGCTGAGTACAACGCATTGCTTATTGGTCTTCAACTCGCTAAACATCTGAATATTCAACATTTGGAGGCGTATGGAGACTCTAAACTTATTGTCAATCAGATCAGGGGTACTTATGAAGTTCGCCATCAAGATCTGGTTCCTTATCATAGAGCGGCCATATCTATGGCCTCATCATTTAAGGAATTCTTCACTGAACATGTTAGGCGAGCATGTAACACAGAAGCTGATGCTCTTGCTAATCTTGCAGCGGTGCTGGCTATCCCAATCAGACGGCAACAAATGATTGTTGTTCGTAATCGAGAGTTATTTCATCTTGAAAATAACCTGACTCTAGGACTTCCAATTGACATTGAAGAATCAACATCTCATGACGTCGACACAACAAGAGGATTTGGATTCAGTCGTAAATCGATATCATCTTCATCCGATTCCAGCATGGAATTCATCTTCAGTAACTCGACCGAGAATCAGAATACGGATAAAGATTGGAGACTTCCTTTCTTAGATCTCGTATTATATGATATTCTTCCGGATGATCCGAGTGAGGCAGCATCTATCAGACGACGATCACTCAGATTCTATTACAATCATACAACAAAGACCTTATATCGTCTAGCTTATGATAGTTTACTCCTTCGGTGCATTGCCGGTGATGAAGCCCAACAAGTTATTCGTGAAGCACATGATGGAATTTGTGGAGCGCATCAGCCTGGGCCAAAACTTCAAGACCATATTCGACGGATGGGTTATTATTGGCCAACTATGGTATCAGATGCCATTGAATATGCAAGGAAATGCAAAGCTTGCCAAATCCATACGGATTTTATACATCAACCTTCAGAATTTCTACATCCGACGGCAGCATCATGGCCCTTCGAAGCTTGGGGCATGGACATTGTCGGCCCGATCAATCTACCGTCATCTAAAGGTCATCGGTTCATTCTCGCAATAACTGATTACTTCTCCAAATGGGCCGAAGCCATTCCTTTATCTGAAGTTAAGACGTCTAATGTCATCAGCTTTATTAAGCACCACGTCATCTACAGATTTGGTGTTCCTCGACGCATTGTTCATGATAACGGACCACAGTTCGTCAGCCAGAAATTTACTCGATTCTGTGACGATCACCGGATCAATAATGTTGCTTCTACCGCATATAATCCAGCAGCTAACGGATTGGCAGAAGCTTTTAACAAGACTATCATCAAACTCCTAAAGAAGTTTGTCTCCACTAACAAGCGTAATTGGGGTGACAAGCTCGGGGAATGCTTGTGGGCTTATCGCACTACAGTCCGTAATGCTACTAAGTGTACACCTTTCTCTCTGGTGTACGGATCTGAGGCTGTTCTCCCATTAGAGATTCAAATTCCTTCTTTAAGGATAGCAATCGCTAATGAACTCACTGCTGAAAATAATGATCGTCTTCGACTTCAAGAATTGGAGGCTCTGGATGAAAAGCGGTTATCTGCTCAACAGAATATTGAATTCTATCAAGCTAGAATTTTGAGGGCTTTTAACAAGAAAGTCAGAATTCGAACATTTCAGAAAGGAGAACTTGTGCTTACTGTCAGACGCCCGATGACTATGACACACATGAGTAAGGGCAAGTTTGATGCAAAATGGGAAGGTCCATTTATTGTCAATAAGATCTTTTCTAATGGGGCTTATCAACTCACTACTCTAGATGGTAAAGCCACTATGATGCCCATCAACGGCAAATTCTTGAAGAAGTACTACGTCTAATATTTCTATCAAGATTGTCCTCCCATCATTCTCCAGCTGTTTCACTGTTCTTTCCGAAGAATCATTCTGATATCTATTATCCCCAGTGGAGATAGTTATTCTACTTTGTATCGTTTTCTCAACAAATTTGATATCCAAAAAATCATGTCCATATTACCTCTGAATTTTCTATCTCAATATCATATTTATGAAAATGATATTTAGTCTTTCTGATTTCTGAGTCAAAAGATCAATGAATAAAGGCAAAAAAAAAATATAAAGTGAAAAGGATATATCGTAAACAAAGTTTCCTTAAACGGAGTTTATTTGAGACAAATTCCTCAAGAAAAAGAGTACATCATCATGGAAGATTACTGTAATCCCTTTCATATTTGGGACGAGGACCACATATATAATCAGCAAAAGAATTGAGTACATCTTTTCCTGACCGCACCAAGAATTGACAGGCAGCCAGCCTCATTGCTTCTTCTTCTTCGGTTTCTCCTGGTTCGACCAGGAAGTCCAGGATATCTTTCGACGGCTTGGGAGTAGACGAGCTTTCGCCCATTTCCTTCTTCTGCGGAGGTGGATGTTCTTTAACACCTTCAGTAGCTTCGGGGACGACTTCAGCCTTCTTTATATTCTCTTCAGAAGACATTATGGATAAAATATGATCCTTCTATTCAAATATATGCTCTATTTATAGGCATATGGTTACAAGGATCGAAGGGACGTATTCTTTCCCGATATTCAGTTCATCCATTCATTTCTCACATTCATCCGACGTTTCACATGTTCATTAATACTTGACGGTTCATCCGTTCATTTATTACATTCACTCGACAGTTTATCTGTTCATCATTTCCTAACGGTTCATCCGTTCATAATCTTCTATCAATTTATTAAGTGGGGATTCGTTATTTATCATGTTTTCATAACCTCTGAATCAATTCCGAATCTGCTTACTCATTTGTCATGTTTTGACCTCTGCATAGAAATCAATCTATTTTCTTTCGAGTTCCTATATATTATCATATCCATAATACCTCTGATAATATCATATACTCTAAAACAGAAAAGATGATTTTATTATCTATCATGTCCACAATTCATCCACAAATACAAATCATTGAGCATAGAAGAATTGTCATTTCTATTCCCATTTCACCACAAAAAGTCGATTACATTTTCTTAGACTTTCTTACAAATCATAATGGAAATCTATTACAAATCTTGGATTTTCATTCTATGTACAACTGAGATCTATTTCTTCTTGGATCTTCTCTGGCAATCTCGTTGTTTGTGGCATTCCTGGGTGTCCAGCAGGAATCAAACTCTGGTCTTATCTCTCAGACGAAAGGAGAACCACAGAGTAGGGCAACATGAAAGCGTGTTGCTGCCAATACAGCTCATGGAGGAACGGCGGCACCTCAAGCAGGTAGGAATGTATCCAGCATTGGGATACGATTCCTAGTTCTACCGTCAGAGGAACTCTACTACCCGATTTCTTGGTAGTAGAGTTAACTCCACCATCCAACTCTCGTGTATAAAGGCTCTTCCTACCATCTAAGGAAGACCCTTCTATCTCACGAAGAGTTCTGAGTTGTCTAATTTACGCGTCAAAGGCGTATGAGCTCCCTGATGTGGGTGTCAAAAGAATATTGTCCACATCATCTACATCACCAATGCCAGTTCTGAAGAAGGCTTTCAGCCAAAATTCTGCAAGAAACAGTAAGGAAAAATCAGCCAACAGAAATTGGCCAAGCAAAGACAGATGCATTCTGTTCATTTCAGGAAGATGAATTTGTCTTTAGCAAACAAAAAAATTCGATGCGTGTATATTGAACTTACCGCTGAGTTTGCTGCTAAGGATTGACAGACCCATGTCTGGTAGCGTGCACAGAGATTTGATATCAGACAATATGGCTTTCCTATTTTCTTCTCACAGAAAATTCATTCTCAGAAGAGAGGAAGAAGAATGGGAAGATGAGTTTGCGTGGAGTTCATCCATCTATTTAAAGGGTCAAGTGCAGGTCTATTCTTGGAAAAGATCCGCATAAATAGCGCTCGTAAATTGTGGAATGAGTGTCACGTGTGCTTCGGGAGACAGTACAACATTGGAAACAGTCAAAGTGTGCTAATTAATATTCTTCATTAAAAGGCACGCAGATCAAACACAAAAGTTGTACTTCATTCTTTAAACAGGCACTGATGGCCTTACAAAAAAAAGAAAAGTGCAACAAAAGCGTAGAAATTTACGCTCTATTTTCCAGAGCGGCTAAGTTTGATGCCTAACTCCTCTATGCTTTTAACTCCCAGGCGATGCAACAGAGTCTCGAGCATTTCACGCTTCTCCATAAGTCTCCGCCCATCAGAAGAGGATGAGCCATCCAATCCAAAGTAGCTCAAGAGATTCTTGGCTAACTACGTAGAGTCGTCCTTGAGCTCGATGACGACAGGTTCGGGTTCTTTGCCCCCAAAAGTGGGGTCACCATGGGAACAAAAGCCCAACTTGCTTGCTTCCTCTTCGGCTGCTTCCTTTGGGGTTATATTTTCGAGAGATGAATGTCAAAACTGAGAATCTCTTCCTGTTTATATAACAGATCTCGTCGACAGTTCATATTCTACCATAAATTGGACGCAATCAGTCTCGGAGAACGAAGAGTCATTATGACATTTAATAAGTTCATTTGGATGTTTTCAAAGAACTTCGAAGTCTTTTCGACTTCCGAAAAATTTTGGAGTCATCTCAGCGTGACTTTAACTCATTTCATCATCTCTATTTTCAAAGTATTTCGAAATATTTTATCATTTTTTGAAAACTTTGAAGGGGGTTTTGTAGGCCTCAAAAATGAAGTCACGCTGAGTTGATCAGAACAAGTCACGCAGAGTGATCCAAGAAGCAGCACAAAAGATATGCTAAGTTCTGTCTGGCCATCTCCTTTAGAAGTCACGCAGAGACAGCTCAGCCATACGTCAGAATCATAATGACTGACAACACAACAGTCGAGAACGTCTCCTCGTATGCCACGTATGTACAGAACTCGAGAGATCACAGCCGTCTTTTGCATAATTTTCGAAATCTTCCTTAGCAAGACTCACTCTTCACCAAGTTGGCGTGACTTTGGGTCTTCTTCATTTAATGCGGCTGACAATATAATCAATGTCAAGATTTGTGTCAGACGAAGCGTGCCAAATCAAGACAGCTGGCGGTTTGCGTGGATTCTAAACCTTCTCCTTCTTCAAAATATTGCGTGACTTTGAGTTATTCTTCTCAAAGCCTGCGTGAATTCTGAAGTATTCTTCTTCAAAGCTTGCGTGGATTTGCCTTCAACGAGTCTGCGTCAACGAATCTGCATGGATTTTGCCTTCAGCAAGTCAGCGTGGATTTTATTTCAACTGGAGTACGTGGCAGCCATGCCACCGATCTCTCTCTCGCGCGCCCAGTAACTTGCACACGACCCATGCACTGATGCCATGTGTCCAACAGTACGGGCCACGTCCAGTACTACTCACTAACCCTGCGTATTTAGAGTCTGCGTGACTTTTCAAGTGCACCAGTGGTGAGGTTTATCTTTTCAGTTATTTTGACTCTATAATAGAGTTCT
>JANAVB010016354.1:0-70138 GCA_029216955.1 Iris pallida | reverse complement strand
GACTGTACATTAGGATACCATAGGCTAACTACCTATCTATAAGCCATATTCACATATTAGGCAATACACACATATCTATTTCCATGTATCTATATACACATTATTTTATATCATAAGCAATAATCTATTTTGTATTACATATATCACATTAGGTTATATATATTATAAATATACATGTAGATGGATAGGGGAAATTATGTATGTGTGTGTGTGTCATGTGGTATATGTGTTCTCAATTTTTACATAGTGTAGAGAGTGTCCAGTATGTTTTGTATAGTAGTGTCTTAGGGTGACAGTTTAGTTTAGATTGTGTATGTGTGTGTGTGTAAACATAATGTGTGTGAACATTTGTGTGTGATACATGAATGTGAATTAGTGCAAAGTGTGTACATATCATAAATGTGTGGACATGAACCAATGTGGTTCTCAGATTTTAATCTCAAATTCACAGGTTAACATGGCAGTTCATGTGTGTCTCAAGAATGTAATGTGTAGGTAATGAGCATGATGGTGTATCTCAGGATTGTGTGATTGAGTAATAGTGGATAGGTGTTAGTAGTGTCAATGTGACAGTTTATGAGTTAGGGTGAGTGAGTGATACAATTTTAGATTTTTGTAGAGGATGTGTATAGTGTACAGTTCAGTGTGATGTGAGGGTGTAATTTGGATAACAGTATATAATCAGAGGGATGATGGGGGACATCATGTTCTCAGTTTTTGTATAATATGTGCGAGTGTGTCCATATGAACTAAATCACCCTAAAACAGTGTATGTAGACACATAGTGTTTCAGGTTCAGATTTTGTGTGTGTATAGGCTATACATCCTGTTCTCAGTAATTCATGAAACAGTGAGTGTGTGAGTCTTCATTGTGTGAGGGTGTGTCCTAACATTGTATCAGTTCTCAAGATGACAGCTCAAAGTGTGTATAGCATGTGATTCAATGTTTTCAGTCTAACAGTTCAATTCAAAACTAATGCAATTCGAACCATATTCCCATGCAAATCACAAACCTAACATGTAGTTTAACTCTCAGCTGCATCTAGCTGAATGAATAATCCTTTTAATCACACAATAGTTTAACATATTGAAAAAAAATTAATAGAAATTCGAATGACAGGAATAGTATCAGGAATTTAGGAGTTCCCAAATTTGAATTAGGAAATTAACAGCTAAACTACAAATCGGAGGGTTGGTAATCAATGGGTCATATGAGAGAGTGTTGGAAGTGTGTCCCAGTGTCCATGAACTGGACACAATCATGTCCAAACAACCACACGATACACAGACTGAAAACAAGTGTACACAAGCATCGTGCACGTATGTCGAGTGAGGTAGAGACACGTGTGTAGCACCAACTGCGTCATGGTCGTGCACACATATAGAGGGGGTCTAAGGCCAGGGTTAGGACACCCTGTGTCGTGTCCATGACGTGTCCATGTGAGACACGAACACAGTGTCTGTCGCGTGTCTGTGCGTGTATTCTGCCAATGTACGAACAGTGCGGTCCAGTGCTGCTCAATTTCTTCCAATCTACTAAATAAGATCCCATGAAACTTTAGGGTCTTCGTGTCAATCACCTAGGGAATGTTCACACCAATTTTGGTGTCATGAAGTGTTGTGTCCGTAGAGAACTCGGACACGGGAAGCAGGGCACCCGACCGAGCCCTCGTGCTGCATGTCCAACACAAAATCCGACACAAAAACCGACACAATCATGACTCAGTCTTCACAAACATTATTACACATACCTAGATCTAGAGATCCGTGTAATTAGTTCCACAAAAATCAAAAATAAAATCCTAAGAGGCATTTAATCAAACACCTTCCTATACACTATGATACGTGTCCGATACAGATATCAAATGGACACAAAATTTACCCAAACTCTAGGGACAACTAGGGGACACCTAGATCTAGCCCTAAATGCAAAGAAAACAGAATATTAGAACAATTTGAGGAGTTTTACATATAGGTGCAAATAGCAAGAAAAAGCTCCAAATTTGGGGTTCCTCCTTGCTAGTCCAATGCTCCAAATTGTCCCAAAGCTGGAATAAATCTCCAAAAACAGTAAATAGGAGAGCATTAGGCTCTAATACAAGAAACAAGAGTGGAAAAGGATTTAAAATGAATAATCTATGGAATGGGAAAGAATGGACAAACCTTTCTTTCTCTATGTGCTCCTTCAATACAAAGAGGCAAGAACAACTTAAAGATTATTTATAGGGAAGGGAGAGCCTTAAGTGGCCAGCCATGTGTGCAGGAATTAGGGTTAGGGTTTAGTTTATGGTCTATGGACCTACTAGTACTAGTCATGAAATCAATTCTAAGTCATAAGTCATGCACCAAATCGCTAGTCCTCCTATTCAAGTCTTGATTTCTAAATGACTAACTTAGATTGACTTAAGTTAGACTAGGGTCTCACCATGCTAATCTAGTCACCAAAGCTAGGGTCAACACCTAGGTTAGTCTATAAAGTCTCAACTAGTCAAAGTCAAAAATTCCAATCACCAATTAAATAAATTAAAATAAATTCAAAAATTCACAAATGACCAAAATACCTTCAATCTAAAATGTGGTAGTGATAGCAGTCGATCATCAAGCAAATTTTCTACTTTATTCTGTATTTTTTATTTCTTGAGTTTAGATTATTTGTGTGTCGGGATCATTGGCATTTAGAAGATTACACTCAGATAAACCTATTTTTGACCCAAACAAAACAAAACATCCAAAACCCTTGCTAAACAAAATTGGCCAGAAAACTACTAGCCGAACTCGGGCCGAGTTCTTACCGAACTCGGTCACCTACGATTGCTCATGGTCAACAGCAAATTTCTACTCCTTTGGATCTAAGATGTTCAAAATTATGAACGTTACCCTAGCCAAGTTCTGTCTGAACTTTGGATCAAAAATTCCTATAAATAGAGAAGAATTTGTCATTCTATTCATTCAATCTAATCTTCATCTTCTCTATCTATTCTAAAGCCTTTCTATTACAAAGAGCTTTCAATCTTCATATTTCTAAGACAACTCCTATTCTTTTAAAGTGCCGGTGGTTTCCGATTAGGAGTATTCGAGTTGTACAAGCTTGGAGTATAAAAGCTTTTTTCAGACAGGTGTTAAAGTTTGATCGTGGGCTTCAAATAAAAACACGACGATATTGAAGCTGCTGTTATCTTTGGAGTAAAGAACGCGGTGTTATCTCTATTTCAATTAGTGGATTTAACATCGAGCAGAGTTCTCGAGACTGGACTAGTCCTCTCAGAAAAAACCAGTATAAAATCTCAGTGTCTGCGTATTGCCTTCTTGTCCCTATTTACTTACTACTTTACTTCACCGCATATAAGTATTTGTTTATATCTGCCTTTACCTGCTTAATTTTTATTGGGGATATATCTTTCGCTACACTCTATTCACCCCCCTCTAGAGGTGCCATCGATCCTACCATTGTTATCAAAGCGTAGTTTCTCTTTAGTTGGATTAATTATCCTTGAGATTTGGCATCATTTTACACAAGCAATGGTGAAGGCCAGTCTACAAATAGGCTACCCCTATTTGATGGCATAAACTACACGTATTCGAAGACACATATGAGCTTTACCTCAAGTCACTTGATTTCAGTTTATGGTCGATTGTTATTGATGGTTACAAGAAACCACTTCTTATTGTGGTAGATGGGAATCTAGTTGACAAACCACATGACAAATAAACCGATCATGAAAATAAACAAGCAAGTCTTGATGCAAAAGCTATTAAACCTTTATTTTTTGTAATAGATAGAACTGAGTTTAATAGAGTATCAACATGCACATCTCACGAGGTTTGGAAACTTCTTGAGGTAACTCATGGAGGAACTTCACAAGTGAAGGAGTCCAAAATCTCACGACTTACACAAGAGTATGAGGCCTTCAAAATGAAGCCTAATGAGATTAGTTCCAACATGTTTACTCGATTTCTTGATATTGTTAACCCCCTATCTTCTCTTGGAAAAGGATACAACAATCATGAAAAGTTACAAAAGGTACTTCGCGGATTGACCAAGAACTGGAATCCCAAGGCAATGACTATCATTTAAGGAAACGATCTTACTACGATGACTCTCAAAACACTTATGGGAAAGCTTATGACGCATGAGCTAGACCTTAAAGATTTTGAAGAGCCAGCACCAGAGGAGAAGACTATTGCATTCAAAGCACATCATAAGACACCCTCCGATAACGAGTGACACCGATAGCTCAGACAATAAGCAAATGGCCCATATGACGAGGAACTTCAAAAAATTCCTGAAATACGAGAAAACTAGCAAGAAGTAGAAAGATTCCAGCGATGTCGAAGAACCAATCTGCTACAACTATAAGAAGATAGGTCATATCAAGAAAGATTGTCCTATTGTAAGAAAGGGGAGCAAATACGATCAGTTTGGCAAAAGAAGGACTTTAATAAAGAATTATGCTAATACTAGCATCTGGTGTGAAAGTGAGGCGAGTGATTCTTAAAAAGAAGAAAAATTTCGTAACACAGCTAATCTATGCTTCATGGCTACGGATGCTAAGATAATTTCGAATTCTCTTTATGGAGAATTTACTTTTGATGAATTGTATGATGCCTTCACTGATCTATTAGAAGATTAAAAGAATGATGGGTATGTACAAAAGCGCCAAGAAAGCGCTAAAATTTGTATAGCCTGAGTTTCTTTAAGCAATCTCAATACTAGAAGATCTTAGAGATAAAAACTCTTCTATTAACACGGATGAGGTTTCTTCTTTAAAGTCGAGATTATATGACACTCTTGATAAGCTTGATAAAGCTAATCGAGAAAATGTAAAACTCAATGATCTCTATGAACTAGAGAAAAAGAAGTATAACATTGCTGCGAAATGGACAGATGCACTCACGACCAAGTACAATGAACCCTGTGATATCTCTAAAAAGCTGGAGATTAAGTTGGGTAAATAGGTTGTCAAGCCTGTAACTCAAGTGAACACAAATCACAAAGCTAAGCACAAACACAATACGACCAACACTATTAGAACTATTAGAAGTCATGCATTCATGTATATATTTCTATACAAGAAGTCACATACGTCTTCAAAAACTCACATACATGATCTTCGAACTACACCTAGTACTAAAACTTCTGCTACATGTCACTATTGTGGTATAATAGGACATGTATCACATCAGTGTAAGATTAGGAAGCTAGTAGATATGCAGATATATGTTTAGGTTCCTAAAACTAACAAATTCTGACCCTCAAGAAAGTGGGTACCAAAGGTTACATCTTCAACTTGTGTTGTGGGTGGACCTTCCTCCTCCCACTAGAAACAAATAGATTATCGATAGTGGTCACTCCAGACATATGACGGGAGATAACACTTTGTTTGCAACTCTATCGACGAAGAAAGAAGGCTATGTGTCATTTGGAAACAATTTGAAAGGATATATAATTGGTAATGGCGATATAGGTACTTATCCCTCTCCTATAATTAAAAATGTATGTTTAGTATTATAATTAAAACATAACTTGCTTAGTATTAGTTAGTTGACTGATCATGGTTATGAAATTAATTTTGTTAAGGATAAATGTTTTATCTATGATAAATCTTCTGGAATAATCTCTTTTGAGAGAATAATAGAGGACAACATATATTTCTTATATCTGTCAGAAAGTACTAACAGTACAGGAAATTGTCTATTCACATCTCAAAACGAAAGTTGGGTATGGCATATGCATCTTGGACAAGCGAACATGGACACTATTGCAAGATTAAACAAAAGAAACTGGTAAGAGGCTTGCCTGATATTATTTTTAAGAAAGATGTAGTTTGTGTCGAGTGTGAAAAGAATAAGGCATCCAGACCATCTTTCAAATCAATAAACGTTGTCAGTACCTCTAGACTACTGCGGTTGTTACATATGGACTTGTTTGGACCAAGTAAAGTCGCCAGTCTTGGCGGTAAGCTGTATAATTTTGTAATAGTTGATGACTATTAACTATGTACTTGGATTTACTTGTTTGGAGATGAGCTATTGCATAACCTTCTTCATACGTCTGCACATAAGATGGGTAATTATCTTATACAAATAGTTACAGCAAGAAATAGGCCTAAAGTCTGACAGCGACGTGGCCCCCTCCTTTTTTGGCACACGTGTCAAGAAAGTGTGATTGAGTTCCCGGAGCAGTCTATCATGCTTAAAAAACCATTGATTACCTCCAAAACAGATTCTTTAAGATCCATCTAGTGTAACACGTAGAATTTGCTCCCGAAGCCATCCGGTCCTGGAGCCTTGTCAGGATTCAAAGACGTAACTTGTCGAATTTGCTCAACGAATGATACCTGAAGACCCCGAAGACGTAGCTCCCACTACGCCTATATCAGATTTTAACAATAACCAGAAGAGATCACTAAGTCCTCAGAAGGGACGTAGCAAGATACATAACATACATGCCAAATATAATAGTAAATAATATGCATGAATAGATATGAAACAATATAAGAAGTAAAGACTAAAGAAGATACAAGACAAGAATAAAACATAAAGAAATAGCATGTCGTCGAGAATCGTCGTGACTACAAGTAAATCGGATAATCGCAACTCAATGGGAGTTCACAGTCCTAGAGTAATTAGGCCAATGGGGACTCCCAAACTATTGTATGTCTCCTTCACAGGCCAATGGGAGCTCACGAATGAGGTGGTCAGGTGTACATCTACAAGGTCAAATCAAGACAAATACAGGTATTCGGATCAAGTCAAGGTCAACACAGAAGAACATCGGAATCTAATCAAGTATGCTACAGCATAGATCCAATATGTGACAAGAAAAGAAAGACATATAGCATATAAAAAAACATGAGATATGTACAAGAATGTGATAGTACAAGAAGGAAATAGACAAACTAGAATGGCTGAAAATAAACATGCATAATACTGTACAAGTTGGCAAGGTATACTTGCTTGGAGTTTGTACAATTCGTGTTGATTCTATGAAGACCAAAAGTCATATCCAAACCTCGGCATGAACTATAGTTGCTACAGTCCTCAAAGAATCCACCAGAGGCCAAGACAGACAACTAAACATCACATAACACACATGCATCTAATCAAGTCCTTATTGTAGAAGCATGGAATTTTAGGCACATCCAAGGTCAGAACTCCTATGCGCCCCAAAGCACCATGCGCCCCAAAATAGCATGCACCAAAAGACCAAAGATAGAATGTTGGCACATCAGAAGACAACAAAGAAAAGAGGCACATGAAGATTAGATTTTTATTTCACATAAAAGTCTATTACATGTCCAAACTCTTTGTTACAATAAAAAGTCTACTACAAAGAAGCCTAGCCTAAACTACAAATTGGGCGCATCACTCTGACGTCTCAGAATAGGCATATCATCCCTTCTCATTTGAGTGAATCAGTTCCTCATCAATGCACGAGTGCTTCAGCTAATAAAACATTTATTGATCAGAATGCGGGTTGGCAATCAATCCAAACCCGGTGGCTCTTCCAGCATAACGAAAGTCGGGGCACGATGACCCCGATCTTTGGATAAAACAGGCACCCAATGCCATCTCGTAGAAGAACACTACAGACAAGGGTTTCGAACGTAAGCTGTTGTGCCAATAGCTCTTCCGGCGCATCTCAGTCTCTTGAAAGAGTTCGTCATCAAGTCGAAGTTTCTTTGAACGAGGAGATCACAATCCGCAGTACAATGAGGAGGATCAGTCGAGTTTATTTCAAATAAGAAGTTTTGATGAAAGAATGAGCAAAACTCTCTACACTGCAATTATAGGCCAACAAATCAAATCCATGTGCCATGTGGTAATTTCTCTAATGTCAGTGCAATGAACCTGTATTAATGGTGATGAATCTACCACCTCAAATTCAGCTAAGTCAAAGAGTCATCAATGCCTCGAAAGACTCAGCAGGACTGACCAAGGAAGATCTGCCAGGTAGCAGTTGTGCGCCTTAGCACCATGCGCTCCATGCTGATGTGCCCAATGGAGCACAAATGCGCCCACATAAGCCCGTCACCCATCAAAGCATTTAATGCTACATGACAGAAATAACAATAGCACGCGTCTCGAAGTCCGAACAGTCAGCTTTTGCAGTAGACGAAGAGATGCAATCATCATCCTTTTTCGATTACGGTTGTGCTCTGCTACGTGGTTGACTGATCACTCGCATGCGCCTCCATAGCAGTGGTGGCCCATGTTGGACTTGTAAATCAAGATATGTTAGGGTTTCACGAAATAGATGTCCCAATCAGCACTCGCCTTTGATCTCTACTCGTGTCTTCTAATCTTTTCAAAATCTTGATCTGATCACATGCTTATATCCTTGATCTATCATGGTCCTTCCTTATTGTTCCCCATGTCGTTTCTTCAGTGGCATTATTTCTGGTCCTACCGATCAGCAAGGCAGAGCACCTCCAGTGAACCAGTAGCAACCTGGAGACCAAGCCCAGCACTCAGGGGTAGCCTCCAGAGTCATGCCTACTGGGGGTCAAGAGCTACCAGTTCAGCCCGTCCAGCCTGCAGAACCTGACAATGGAACCCTGGTGGAACTCATCAGGGAATTGCTTGCATCTCAAGATCATCGGGGCAATTCCATGTACCAAACAGTACAAGATGCCATGGATAGAGTTGGTTACCAAGGGAACAACGCGGCCAACAGCTTCAAGCGTCTGAACCCTTCTTTCTTTGACGGCAGTGAAGATGCTATCGCTGCTGATGCGTGGCTTCAGGACATAGAAGTTATCCTGGAGGCAGCTAGGATTTCTGAGGGAGAGAAGGTGGCCGTTGTGCGCCTGTAGTTATTAGATTTAGCCCGTAGCTGGTGGGCGATGCTAGCAGTTGGATTATCGACGCCTGTCTTATGGGCGGTATTCAGTAATAAGTTCCAAACCAAGTATTTCGACGCAGTGGCTCGGTATGATCTGTAGACGATATTCACCAATCTTAAGCAGATGGGAAGGACGGTCGATGGATATGTGGTCGAGTTTTTTAGACTCAGTCGGTTTGCTCCTACCTTGGTAGAAACCGAGTTAGATCGAGCCCAGCGATTCCAGCTGGGGCTCGAGCTGGAGATTATCGTATCAGTGCAGTTTGAGCACCAGACTTTTGATGTCGTCTTGCGAGCAGCGAAGAGGCATGAGTATACTTCACAGAGGATTGTAGATAGAACCGGAGGTCGAAAGAGGTCTCATGGGCAGATGTCCCAGTCATCAGCACTAGTCCCGGCAGCTAGAGCTTTGACTATTGTAGCTCCTAGGAGGGCGACGACAGTTTCGTCGGTTCAGTACTCGACGCCGACGTATCCTCAGCAGCAGAAGCAGTCTTCCGCAATGGGCTACACTCATTGTGGAAAGCCAGGACATGTAGTATCAGAATGTCGCAGAGCACAGGGATTATGCTTGGCTTGTGGGGCACCGGACCATAAGATAGGGTCCTATCCGAATAGAGCTAGTTCATCGTCATCAAACCTAACCAGTCCATCGGTTAGGGGACTAGCCCCAGTACAGCAGCAGTACCAGCCTCCGAGGCTATTGCCGCCTCAGGCTCAGCAGTATGCCCATGCTCAGATTCAAAACCGGCAAAGAGGTTTCCAGCAGCGGGGACCAGCACCAAGAGGGCAAGGTCAGGCTATGGCTCTGACAGTAGCAGAAGAATTGGCATCAGGTAAGGTGGTGGCAGGCACCATTCTTGTAAACTTTTTTCCAGCATTAGTATTATTTGATTTGGGTGCATCGCATTCATTTATGTCTGCACGATTCACGACACGAGTAGGATTGGAGCCCGGGTCATTATCAGTAAGGCTCATATACTTACTGGTCATGGTCTTAAGGGGGTAGATAGAGTCTTTTCTTCGTGTCGGATCGTAGTCAGCGGTAGAGAATTTTCCGCTAGATTGATAGAATTTTTGATGGCCAACTATGATATGGTCCTAGGAATGGATTGGTTGAGGGTCCAGTATGCTAGAATAGACTACTATATCTGCAAGATTATTTTTCGTATTCCTGGTGAGCCAGAGTTTTTATTTTTTCTGAGGCAGAGTAGAACCTTCTTCCCCAGTGTTGCGGATGGCAATAGCAGCAGCAGTTCAGTTTCCTAGAGTTATAGAAGAGTTTCCTGAAGTATTTCCCGAAGAACTTCCAGGCATGCCTCCAGAGAGAGAGATCGAGTTCACCATTGATTTGATTCCCGGATCAGCACCAGTGTTAGAGAGAGTCTATAGGATGGCGCCTTCAGAGTTGGAGATCTTGTACAAGATGATTGAAGAACTTAGAACCAAGAAATTCATTCGTGCTAGCGGATTACCTTAGGGAGCCCCGATACTTCTTGTGAAAAAGAAGGATGGTACATCAAGATTATGTGTTGATTATGGTACCTTGAACTCTGTAACAATCAAGAACAGATACCCTCTACCAAGGATAGATGTTTTGTTTGATCAGCTCAAAGGAGCAGCAATATTTTCGAAGATTAACTTGTGGTCAGGGTACCATCAGATCAAAGTCAGAGAGCAAGACATCCCGAAGACAGCATTCAGATATAGATATAGACATTGGGAGTTCCTTGTTATGCCATTTGGAGCGACCAATGTGCCAACCGTATTCATGGACCTCATGAATCATATTTTTATGCCTTATTTGGACCAGTTCGTGATAGTATTTATAGATGATATCCTGGTCCATAGTAAGAATGAGGCAGAGTATGTGCAGCATCTTCGTGTAGTTCTTTAGATTCTCAGAGAGCACCAGTTATACGTGAAGTTTAGTAAGTACGAGTTTTGGCTGGATCGTATCTCGTACTTGGGTCACATCATTACCAGAGGTGGAGTGGAAGTAGACCCCCAGAAGATAGTTGCTATAGAGATGTGGCCAGTATCATGACCCACACCCTAGTGTAAGGACACGAGAAGTGGGTACGTCAGCCTACGCCGCAGTGTCGGCGGTAGAACGCTGTCCTAGGTCTCATGCATCCAACAGTATAAGGCTACAGTTTATACTCCCCGAATGGGGGTGACATAGCCGAATGTAAACTCAATCACAACTAAGGAAGAAGAAGCACGATATGATATAGAACTCAAATGAAATACAGATGATCAGAAGAGTCTAAGATTCTAAGATAACAACTCAGCAACATCCATAAATACAAAGTCTCAACTACAGAGTATGAAAGAATATATACAATCTAGATCTCAAATGACAGAAATAGTAAAACCTAGACTAGACTAGTCCCAAGACAACATAAGTAAGATAAGGCCTAACTAAACTAGTCTAGGAAGTAGGGGGTAATATCATCAGCTAGAGCTGGATCCTCTTGAGAGTCCAGCTCACAAGTGTCGTCTAGGGCTGTCCCATAGAAGGTGTCAATGCCAGTCTCATCCTCGTCCTCTGTAAACATTCAACGGTGCCCAATCAGGACGGAACGAGCACAATACATCTCAACTGTTCATAGCAGATTAGAAAATATAATCATGCAGTAAAGTAAGATACAGGAAACTGAAAGAAAGTAAAGAATGTAAACAGAGAGAGAACTGTAATAGAAATATCTACTATAAGTAGAGAACTAACAGAGGCTAGTGAGTCAGAGTACAATATAAACATGTGAATGGCATGGAAGATTCTGATGAGACACTACGGAGGTGATCAGATGAGATACTACTTGGATATTATTCACATGTCTACTTCTACTCCCCCGTACCCCCAATCAATACACAAGGATCCAGCCAGGTTATGTTATGATCCATGCAATGGCCCACAAAGGGTGATACATGGTAGGCCCAAAAATGGGTGATTCTAGGAATGTCCATAAATGGGTGATTCAAGGAAGACTCTGTGATCACGAGAGTACATGTCACAAGTGATCAATGAATTATGAAGCATAGTGATACACAATGTAAGTGAAACGTACAGAACATGTAGTATCCGATGCTCCCTGAGGGGATAACATCTCAAGAAGGGATCCATATAGTACTAATCCGTGTGACCAACGTGACAGTATCAAGTAAAGTAATTTAAAGCAGGAAAATAATTCTAACAGGATATAAAATGATCAGAGAATGTACTCGCCTGTATCCTGAGTATCTGAAGAATATCTACTGTCCGAGGAGTGGTATCTGTCCCTTATAGAACAGTACAAGTCACTATGAGTCTAAAATGATAACATGAATTTCTACTATGCATTCTACATGATTCTAGGTCAATCTAGACCCAAGTCAACTCTTGGTCAACTTTGGTCAACCCTAAAAGTCAAACTTGGTCAACTAGGGCTAACCAAGTCTAAACTAGTCAAGTTAGCCTATGCTAGTCTAACTAGGTCTAATCAAGACTAAACAAGTCTAACTAGACTCTCACTAGACAAACAGACACACCACAGGCTAAGAGCCCTAGGCTATAGGCTATATCATGCCTAAGCCAAACCACAAACACATATACACATAACAATATATATCTATATATTGTAGTACACTCATTAACATATAGGCTACCTATATGTACATCCCACATATATATATGTATCACTATTCACATTATGAATATATATATATATATATATATATATTAATATATATATATATATATATTATATATATATATATTATATATATTTTTTATATATTCATAAAAATATATATATATATAAATATATATATATATTATATTTTTTATTTATATATGTATATATATATATATATATGTATATATATATATTTTTAATTATATATATAATATATATTATATATATATATATATATATATATATATAAAATATATATATAATATATATATATAATATATAATTATATATATATATATATTATATATATATATATAAAAAAATATATATATATATTTATATATATATATATATATATTTATATATATATATATATATATATATATATATATATATATATATATATATATATATACATAAAGAAATATGTATATCTCATATAGCTATTTCACATTGAAATTCCATACATCCTACACTACCATTCATTCATTCACATTAGGTTAGACATTTAGGTATATACTTATAGACACACATACACACATATATATGTATTATATATACATAGAGAGGGGGGTAACATATGAGATGTGTGTGTATGTGACTGTGATACATGTGAGGGGAAATCAGAAATCAGTGTGTGTGTGTTCCAGTGTGTGTGTGTATGTGTAGGAGATGTGTGTGTAAGGAGTATTCTCAAGTGGCAGGAACATGTGTCTATAAATGATTTAATGTGTGTTAATGCTCACAGGCAAATGACCTATGTGTTAGAGTGTGTGTGGATTTAGATAGGTGTGTGTGTGATAAGAAGGAAACCGTGACAGTGTTCAATAGGAATTCCAAGGACAGGAAAAACAATGTGCATTAGAGTGTGTGTGAGTATACAGTAAACATGTGTGCAGGAATCCCATTCCCTGTGTCTCAGGAATGGACAGTAAACATATGTGTTGACAGGAAAATGTGTGCTAATGTGCTAAAGAAATAGAAAACAGTGAAGGGTGAAACATCCTCAGGTTTTTAAGATTCAAGGATCAAGTGAAAGTTAACATATGAACTTAATCTCAGATTTTTGAAGAACTAACATACACATTAACTCTCAGGTTTTGAAAACAGTCCCACCCACATTAACAACCAGTTTTGATATCAAACCCCAACCAATTCATCCCAAAATCGACATATAGCTAGAAAACATGTAGGTAAACAACATTAGGGTATAAAATATGCAATTAACTGTATTAAACTAAACTAAAATGGATGCCAAAATCCAATTTGTAAAACTGGAAATACATGAAAATACATGGTTCAGTCCAAAATAGGGTAATGGGATTTAACAATCGAAAACATGTTAAGATGGGAAATTGTTGGTTGGTAAATGTAATATAGGGTGTGCACGTGTCTTACAGGTTATTTGTGTCCACCCAAGTGGACACAGCCGTGTCCAAACCATCCAGAGACTCAAACAGCAACTGAACACTGAATCTCCAGTGCAGTCTCGTACATAAGTGCACGCGTGTCGTACACCCGACACAGACCAAACCAGACCTCGTGTTCATAACCCTAGGTTCGCCTAGGGCCCAGCTACATGTCCAACATCATGTATCGTGTCCTGGTGTGTCGTGTCCGAAGCTACAGAGCCATATCAGTGGCCGAAAACCCACTGTACGCGTGCAGTACAAAACCCGTATCCGACCTCGTGCTCCCTCGACAGGACACGAGATGTCATGCCACTTGGTGAGTGTCGTATCAGACACTGCCCCAACGTGTCATCAAAGAATCACGTATCCACGTGCTGTGTCCAAAGTGAAATCGCCCCCGAGTAGCAGGACACTGCTCACGGGCTGAACGTGTGTGTTCATGTCCAGATTCCGACACGACATGACACTAAATCAAGCTCAGTCAACCAGATTTTGATAAGCAACCACAAAAACTAAATTCCTATTCAAAAGTTATCCTAAAATCAGATCGAAATCCCCTTTGGGGCATTTCCTCGAACACCTAGGTATAGGGACTGATACGTGTCCAAATAGGACACGAATCGGACACAAAATCCTACAGAAATCTAGGGTTAGCTAGGGGACACCTAGATCTAGGCTAATATGGAATAATAACAGCAATTTCAATAAGTTTTGAAGGAATTACCTATAGGTGTTAAAACTCCTCAAAAGCTCCAAAGAGGGGTGTTCCTCTTGATGGCAAAACTTCACCAAATTGTTAACAAACTGAAAATAAATTACACACACAGCAAGAATACCTAAATTAGAACCTATTGCAATTAGTTTGAGGGAAAAAGGAATTAAATTGGATTTTCTATAAATTTCTAAAGATGGAGCATACCTCTCTTTCCAAATGTGAACTTTCTAAAGGAGGCTAACCTAATGGAAGAGATTACTTATAGGAGGAAATCCCTAGGTGGGCTGGCCGGCCATGCTAAAGTTAGGGTTAGGTTTACATGGTGTTGGGCTTGGGCCGCTATGGGCTAAGTTGCTAATTAATGGTTTCAAAACCATAAGTCATGGCTTATGACTAAAGCCTCTCTATTCTAACTTAAATTCTAAATGGCCTATTAGAAATTAACTTAATGTTAGGTTAGGGTCACATGACCTAATCAAGTCACCACCACTAGGGTTAGCATCTAGGTTAGGCTCCAAAGTCAATGCTAGTCAAAGTCTAGAATATCACTCAAATAAATTATACTAAAAATCACATAAATTCTAATAAATCTCAATAATTCACAATAATTCCAAATAAATACCAAAAATTCAAAAATGACCAAAATACCCTCAAGCTAAAAAATGATAAATAATATACCCTAATCATATGGCTAGGCTCTAGATCACTATCTCTAGGATTACAGTAGCAAAACACCAAATCACAAGTCATAATTTTTAATTAGTTTAAAAATGATTAAAAATCATCAAAAATTATAATATGAAATAAATATCAATAATAATAATTATAATTATAAAATTTCAAAATTACCCTCATCTGGAAAACTGGGTGTTACAATCCTATCCACCTTAGAAAAATTTTGTCCTCGAAATTAAAATGTTCATACTCCTTCTAGGTCAACCCTCCCCCCCCCCACAATCAAAGTCTCAGAACTTAAACAAATCATACGATTTAAAAGGACGACATACATGGTCATGGCATACGGTGGTAGTAAAAATCTCATCTAGGTATACAAGTCATGCTAAACCAAAACGGTCATAGGGTATCAAAACATACCAGTAATCAGGGGTGTTAAACTGGAAAAGATATAGAAATAACAAATCATCAAAACTGTAAGGCAGTCTACCATCCTATATGAAAACTGGTACTTATCAAAAATATAAAATAAAATAAGATAACTACCAATTATCTATAAAGGGGTACTATTCAAAGAAAAATCAAAATCAAAAGTTCAAGGGACAGTTGTCAATAGCATTAAAATCCAATCACAATATATATTAAGAATATTTAGTCTCGATACGATCTAAGTTGATCAATTCTGGGAAATCAAGATTTGGGCAATATGGAGGACAAGGTCATCGAAGTCTGAGCACGAGCATACAAGGATGGAGATTCAGGTCATATTTAAATTTGATTCAATTGAGTACGAACCCAAGACATTAATGTGATAAGAAAGTATGATCAAGGTTGATTAGTCATGATTAAGGAAGCTAGGATTCAATGATATTGAAAACCTTTTAGGAAAAACAAGAAAAGATTTCATAAGAAGTCAAGTTAATCATCTCTCTCTAATACCATCAAGTTTATCATTTGCCAATCATATTTTTATCTCACAAGTCCCAATATAAAAATCAACCTTTATATGACTATCATCAAAAATTTTATAACCTTCAGTCATCTAAACCTTTACCATGATCACCATAGACAAAATTCCAAACTTTTAAAATAATTCCCATGAAGCATACCCCTCTTATTTAGGTATCAACACTTATTCATTTAATCAAATTTACAAATTCCTTCACCTCGTCCTAATTTAGATCTGAAACCTCTAAATCCAGTTTATGAAATCCTTGAACTTGTTTAATTCAAGTCTCGTATTTATTCAACCCTAATACCACTATGTCATACAAAATTTATTCTTATTTATAAATCAACCTTCATATTTTCTTCAACGTTCACCTTCAAATATTATCCTTTGAATTCTACAATTTTTTCTCCAATCATCTAAAGTAATTCCTATAACTTAAAATCCTTGTGTTCTCTCTGTCTCTAGTCACCCTCTTACAATATCTAGTTCAATTTCGCATAATCATTGAATACAATTAAATTCTCCTTTCCGTTTCTAAATTTCTACATAGCCTTAGAGTAAAAGTTCCCAAAAATCAATAACCAAGATTTTCTAAGTTCTCAAAACTAGGTTGACCTCTGATATCCTTATTAGTTTTTATTTTTTTGAAATACATCCATGAATTACTCATAACCAAAATTTTCTGCGATTGTTTCTAAATTGATAACATTTATCTCTCGATTCCATTCTAAACCTTTACCACATCTCCATCTCAAATTTTTCATATTTGACATCCAACATTCTGATTCCTACAAAATTATCATATGATAACCAATTACGTCATTTTCGAACTAGATAATTCACGTTATTTCCTTAACATGTCTCAGGCAAAATGATATGAAGATTCAAAGGTTTCAAGATATAGCTGACAGAATTAGATACGAGACAGACAATTGATGTAATCAGAGCAGTTATATAAGACAAAGAATGATGATAATAAAATATTGGCAAGAAGATAATGATAATAGAATCTGTTCTGCTTTTCTGTTTAAAAGAGGGAACCATTTTGAAACCAGAACTATAATATCAAATCCAAAATAAGGTCTTAGCATAAATCATCGATTCATTGTATTTTGAAGAAATTCATAGTAAGAAGTTACACAAGGTTTATAATAACAGCTAAAGCTACTCTTTAGTTAAATAATAAGAAGCAAAAGAAAACAAAACAAACAATAATTCTTTTTTTTTGAGAAGGACTGAAACAAAAGTAGAGAAAACATGTTCAAAAACATTTAAGGTACAATCTGATAATCATATGCGTCTATCCAAAATCATGGTGCTCCAAATCCTCGTCATACTAGTAAGCAAGGCTACGATAATCACAGAGTCCTTGACTAAGGCACATACCTCTAGGTTCATGGTATTTAAAATTTTTGCCTTGCCGTATACGACGACAAAAATCTTAAATTCCCACACCCGAGAAATACGTCCAAAATTTGACTATATGTCCTCACTAGGCCAGCTAACACGACTATCGAAGTTTTTAGATCCCATAACTGAGGTGACCTAGCCCATATGATTTTCTTAGAAGAAAAACAAACATAACAAAAGAGCAACATGACAAAATTAATCAATCAGCAAGGAACAGATGGAATCAGATTTCAAGGTAGTTACAAAAGACAATTGCGGGAATGGAATCGAGAAGAACGGAACTTGCAGCAAGATCTCCAATGGTCTGTGCATCCTCGACTGTCCTGACGATAGCTCGCCCTGCTGGTTTCCCCTGGTCTGCTGCTAATGCTGCATGAATCGCTGCTGCTGAGAGAAATCGGGAATGACGGGAAAAAGTCTCTGTACAAACAGAGGTGCACCTCCAATGTAGCAGAAACGCCAACCTGAGTCGGCACAACAGGAGCTGCGATCTCGAGGCCCTGATGAACAGGACGAGAGGTAGCCAACCTCTCGACAGTATTCTCCGGACCGGAGCGATAAGATCATATCTTCATAACCATCATGAAGACAGATCAAAACAAGAAACAATTTATGAGAATGAAGCAAAAATTCAAAAGGGAACAATTTATATTCAAGGGAAGTCAATAAGCAACAATTTAGATAAAAGGAATCTGATTAAGAGTTTTTCCTAATGTGATTGAGTACCTTCAAAATATCCTAACCCTACTGCAGGATGTAGTGATACTCTACTTCGAATACCACTACATAAACTCGACCTGCATGGGCCACCACTAAAAACGTGTCACGACCCGCACCCTAGAGTAAGGGCACGAGAAGTGGGTAGGTCCAGCCTACGCCGCAGTGTCGGCGGTAGAACACTGTCCTAGGTCTCATGCATCCAACGGTATAAGGCTAACAGTTTATACTCACCGAATGGGAGTGACATAGCAGAATGTAAACTCAATCACAACTAAGGAAGAAGAAGGACGATATGATACAGAACTCAAATGAAATACAGATGATCAGAAGAGTCTAAGTGTCTAAGATAACAACTCAGCAACATCCAGAAATATAAAGTCTCAACTACAGAGTATGAAAGAATATATACAATTCAGATCTCAAATGACAGAAATAGTAAAACCTAGACTAGACTAGTCCCAAGACAACATAAGTAAGATAAGGCCTAACTAAACTAGTCTAGGCAGTAGGGGTAATGTCATCAGCTAGAGCTGGGTCCTCCTGAGAGTCCAGCTCACAAGTGTCGTCTAGGGCTGTCCCATAGAAGGTGTCAATACCAACCTCATGCTCGTCCTCAGTAAATATTTAATGGTACCCAATCATGACGAAGCATGCACAATACATCTCAACAGTTCATAGCAGGTTAGAAAATATAATCATGCAGTAAAGTAAGATACAGAAAACTGAAAGAAAGTACAGAATGTAAACAGAGAGAGAGAACTGTAATAGAAATATCTACTATAAGTTGAGAACTAACAGTGGCTAGTGAGTCAGAGTACAATATAAACATGTAAATGGCATGGGAGATTCTGATGAGACACTACGGTGGTGATCAGATGAGATACTACTTGGGTATTATTCACATGTCTACTTCTACTCCCCCGTACCCCCAATCAATACACAAGGATCCAGCCAGGTTATGTTATGATCCATGCAATGGCCCACAAGGGGTGATATATGGTAGGCCCAAAAATGGGTGATTCTAGAAATGCCCATAAATGGGTGATTCAAGGAAGACTCTGTGATCATGAGAGTACATGTCACAAGTGATCAATGAATCATGAAGCATAGTGATACACAATGTAAGTAAAACGCACAGAACATGTAGTATCCGATGCTCCCTGAGGGGATAACATCTCAAGAAGGGATCCATATAGTACTAATCCGTGTGACCAACGTGACAGTATCAAGTAAAGTAATTTAAAGTAGAAAAATAATTCTAACAGGATATGAAATGATCAGAGAATGTACTCGCCTGTATCCTGAGTATCTAAAGAATATCTATTGTCCGAGGAGTGGAGTGTGTCTCCTATAGAACAGTGCAAGTCACTATGAGTCTAAAATGATAACATAAAGTTCTACTATGCATTCTACATGATTCTAGGTCAATCTAGACCCAAGTCAACTCTTGGTCATATTTGGTCAACCCTAGAAGTCAAACTAGGTCAACTAGGGCTAACCAAGTCTAAACTAGTCAAGTTAGCCTATGATAGTCTAACTAGGTCTAATCAAGACTAAACAGGTCTAACTAGACTCTCACTAGACAAACAGACACACCATAGGCTAAGAGCCCTAGGCTATAGGCTATATCATGCCTAAGCCAAACCACAAACACATATACACATAACAATATATATATCTAATATATTGTAGTACACTCATTAACATATAGGCTACCTATATGTACATCCCACATATATATATATATATATATATATATATATATATATGTATCACTATTCACATTATGAATATATATATATATATATATATATATATATATATATATATATATATATATATATATATATATATATATATAAAGAAATATGTATATCTCATATAGCTATTTCACATTGAAATTCCACACATCCTACACTACCATTCATTCATTCATTCACATTAGGTTAGTCATTTAGGTATATACTTATAGACATACATACACTCATATATATGTATTATATATACATAGAGAGGGGGGTAACATATGAGATGTGTGTGTATGTGACTGATACATGTGAGGGGAAATCAGAAATCAGTGTGTGTGTGTGTGTTCCTCTGTGTGTGTGTGTGTGTGTGTGTAGGAGATGTGTGTGTAAGGATTATTCTCAAGTGGCAGAAACATGTGTCTATACAAGATTTAATGTGTGTTAATGCTCATAGGTAAATGACCTATGTGTTAGAGTGTGTGTGGATTTAGATAGGTGTGTGTGTGCTAAGAAGGAAACTGTGACAGTGTTCAGCAGGAATTCCAAGGGCAGGGAAAACAATGTGCATTAGAGTGTGTGTGAGTATACAGTAAACATGTGTGCATGAATCCCATTCCCTGTGTCTCAGGAATGGACAGTAAACATATGTGTTGACAGGAAAATGTGTGCTAATGTGCTAAAGAAATAGAAAACAGTGAAGGGTGAAACATCCTCAGGTTTTTAAGATTCAAGGATCAAGTGACAGTTAACATATGAACTTAAACTCAGATTTTTGAAGAACTAACATACACATTAACTCTTAGGTTTTGAAAACAGTCACACCCACATTAACAACCAGTTTTGATATCAAACCCCAACTAATTCATCCCAAAATTGACATATAGCTAGAAAACATGTAGGTAAACAACATTAGGGTATAAAACATGCAATTAACAGTATTAAACTAAACTAAAATGGATGCCAAAATCCAATTTGTAAAACTGGAAATACATGAAAATACAAGGTTCAGTCCAAAATAGGGTAATGGGATTTAATAATCGAAAACATGTTAAGATGGGAAATTGTTGGTTGGTAAATATAATATTGGGTGTGCACGTGTCTTACAGGTTATTTGTGTCCACCCAAGTAGACACAGCCGTGTCCAAACCATCCAGAGACTCAAACAGCAACTGAACACTGAATCTCCAGTGCAGTCTCGTGTACAAGTGCACGCATGTCGTGCACCCAACACAGGCCAAACCAGACCTCGTGTTCACAACCCAAGGTTCGCCTAGGGCCCAGCTACGTGTCCAATATCCTGTATCGTGTCCTGGTGTGTCGTGTCCGAAGCTACAGAGCCGTATCAGTGGTCAAAAACCCACTGTACGCGTACAGTGCAAAACCCGTGTCCGACCTCGTGCTCCCTCGACACGACACGAGAGGTCATGCCACTTGGGGAGTGTCGTGTCAGACATTGCCCCAACGTGTCCTCAAAGAATCACGTGTCCACGTGTTGTGTCCAAAGTGAAATCTTCCCCGAGTAGTAGGACACTGCTCACGGGCTGAACGTGTGTGTTCGTGTCCAGATCTCGATACGACACGACACAAAATCAAGCTCAGTCAACCAGATTTCGATAAGCAACCATAAAACCTAAATTCCTATTCAAAAGTTTTCCTAAAATCAGATCAATATCCCCTTTGGGGCATTTCCTCGAACACCTAGGTATAGGGACTGATACGTGTCCAAATAGGACACGAATTGGACACAAAATCCTGCAGAAATCTAGGGTTAGCTAGGGACACCTAGATCTAGGCTAATATGCAATAATAACAGCAATTTCAATAAGTTTTGAAGGAACTACCTATAGGTGTCAAAACTCCTCAAAAGCTCCAAAGAGGGGTGTTCCTCTTGATGGCCAAACTTCACCAAATTGTTAACAAACGGAAAATAAATTACACACACAGCAAGAATACCTAAATTAGAACCTATTGTAATTAATTTGAGGGAAAAAGGAATTAAATTAGATTTTCTATGAATTTCTAAAGATGGCGCATAGCTCTCTTTCCAAATGTGAACTTTCTAAAGGAGGCTAACTTAATGGAAGAGATTACTTATAGGGGGGAATCCCTAGGTGGGCTGGCCGGCCATGCTAGAGTTAGGGTTAGGTTTACATGGTGTTGGGCTTGGGCTTCTATGGGCTAAGTTGCTTATTAATGGTTTCAAATCACATAAATTCTAATAAATCTCAATAATTCACAATAATTCCAAATAAATCCCAAAAATTCAAAAATAACCAAAATACCCTCAAGCTAAAAAATTATAAATAAAATACCCTAATTACATGGCTAGGCTCTAGATCACTATCTCTAGGGTTACACTAGCAAAATACCAAATCACAAGTCATGATTTTTAAATAGTTTAAAAATGATTACAAATCACCAAAAATTATAATATGAAATAAATATCAATAATAATAATTATAATTACAAAATTTCAAAATTACCCTCATCTGGAAAACTGGGTGTTACAGCCAGTACCTAGAACCGCAGCACAAGTTTGGAGTTTTCTAGGATTGGCTGGTTATTACCGACGATTTTTGCCAGACTTTGCTCGGATTTTAGCGCCACTGATGTAGTTGACTCACAAGGATATATAGTTTGCTTGGACAGCAGAGTGTCAGA
Source organism: Iris pallida (assembly GCA_029216955.1). Classification (NCBI taxonomy): domain Eukaryota; kingdom Viridiplantae; phylum Streptophyta; class Magnoliopsida; order Asparagales; family Iridaceae; genus Iris; species Iris pallida. Next base: position 47,323 of record JANAVB010016354.1, on the reverse strand, counting down.
GTTTATTTGAGAAGTTAAAGCAAGGATTGATGACGGCTCCCATTCTCACGCTTCCAGATAGGGCAGGAGAATTTTCAGTCTATTATGATGCTTCCGGTAAAGGATTGGGATACATCTTGATACAGTATGGTAAGGTAGTAGCTTATACATCACGTCAGCTTCGTGATCATGAGAGGAATTACCCAACTCACGACTTGGAGTTAGCTGCGGTAGTTTTCGCGCTTAAGTTGTGGATACATTATTTGTATGGAGATCGGGTAGAGATTTTTGTTTGCCATAAAATATAAAAGAGCAGAACAATTATCGGAGGACTGGACTTTTACTTCACGTTACAAACTCGCTTGTACAAAGAAAGCCTAGGGACGAAAACCTAGGTACAGCAGTCTAAGTACAATAATTTATTTTAGATTCTAGGAGGTGACGATAGAGGCTCGAAAAAGCTACGGCAGCTCTGCCTTACTCCTTGGACGATCGGTATGCAGCCTTGACTCCAGAAGATTGCTTGGCGTTGAAGAAATGCTCTCTTTCTTTGCTCTCTCTCTGCTTTTTTCTCTCCAAGTATTCTGGTGCTCTCTGATCTCGAAAAAGGGTCCTCTTCGCAAGGAAATGGTACCTTGCTTTTTATAAGAAGGGAATGCTATCATTAGGGTTTACAATGATTGTCCCTTAAAGTGGCGGCGTCCTGTTGATTGATCAATCTGGGCCATTAGTTTTGAGTGTAATGAATCTGGGCCATTAATGTAGATTATGCCAAATCCTCTCAGCAATTAATACTGATTGGAATAAATCTCCCTTATGATGATCTGCTGATGTCTGCGAATCTGAATGAATAAGTTTAATTCATTCTCCTACTACGTGTCCCAGATTATTGGGATTTGACCCAATCTTTGATTGCAGTAAAATTGGCTTTATGACACATGTCCTGGGAGCCATTGAAGGATCTGAGCCGCATGAGGATTGAGCCGCATAAACCCGACCACGTGTCAAGGCTGTTGGAGAGTGGCCCCCGAACCTTTGAATCACATGATAATCTGGACCGCATGGACGTAGGTGGCCGCATAACGGGTAACCCCTTCGTGAGCTGCATGGAGATGATCCTCGTGAGCGGCATGAGGGGGGGCGTCTGCTTGAGCCGCGTAGGGCTGTTTCGATCTGGGCCGCATAGGGCAACTTCGGCCTGAGCAGCATGGGGGATCTCTGCTCGAGCCGCATACGATTGTCCACGTGCCTAGGCTGCATGGCATTTTCTGGATCTCGGGAGAATATGTCAGAGATTTCTTTCATTTCCCTAGGAGTCTGTCATTATGACAGAGTCATAATTACATCTTTGTGTTAGGGCTGTCGTCTTGCCAGAGCTGCCAGCCGTCAAGGCAATTAATACAGTAGGGGAAGAGTTGCTTGTATGCTACTTGGCACCTCTCTGAGCCGCATGGAGATCACAGAGCCGTATAAACGTGTTAAACCGCATGGGTCCTCTGAGCCGCATGGGCTTTCTGAGCCGCATGGGGTTTTCTGGCCGCATGGCTCTTTCTTTATTATTTTCCATACTTCTACAAGACCCCCTTCAAAGTTTTCAATTTGTAAAATTGAAATACTTTGAATAAGAAGCATGGTCCTGTGCAAGCTCTTTCTAGCTGTATATGAGGTCCTAGCCGCATAGATGTCTTGGTCGTATGGAAGTTTCAGCCGCACGGATATGTCAGCCGTATGAGCTTTATGCCACGTCACCGTTGCCACGTATGGCAATCCTTTGCATTAAATACTGTTGATCTGCTGTCAGTTTTAAAGGCTACTTTTTTTGGTACGAGATCCCAGGATTTTGGCCTTCATTTTAGGCAGCTCACCTCGATAACTGAAGAGTCGGTCTTCGTGTATGCACGGGAATCGAAACGCCTCGCTTTTGCTTATAAATATGGATGAGTTTGGTCGAAGGGATTCCTTTACTTTCTACTTCATTCAACTTTCTGCTGTCTCTTCTTCCTTATCTTCGTTTTTTCCGACCGTCAAAGCAAATGGCTCCTAAGTCTTCCAAGGCCGTCTCTGCTGCCGCGAAAGGCAAGAAGGCGGCTTCCTCGTTGGCCGTTGTGCCCGAAGTACATTCTGAGGTTCGCCCTGCTTTCAAGTGTAAGGATCTCTTTTGAACACTTTTAACCCTAAGAACCCATGGCTCTGTTGCATGATTTATGCACAAGCCTTCATTGTTTGGATGGCTCAAGCCTGATCATGATGGAGCCGCATGCGTTTGTATGGGCCGCATGACCCTCTCGCATCGGAGCCGCATAGGACATTCCCCTGTATGAGCCGCATGAGAGAGGAATTTTGAGTCGCAAGACTACTTCTGGATATGAACCGTATAAAGTCTCCTTTGACCGGAGCCGCATATGTTTCTGACAAACTGGCCCGTATAGAATTTTGCTGAATCCGCCGCATAAACTCCTCTGCGAGATAGAACAGCATAAGTCTTAATCTGAACCGCATAAGCCATCGAATCAGTGTCACACGGAACTCCCGACTGAATTGGCCCGCATGAAGCTGTGTTGACCCGAACCGCATAGGCTCTATTAAGGCCGTGCCGCATTAAAAGTGCATTCTTTTAATCCATTTTCTTTTCTGCTTTTCTAGTGAACCTCCCAACCAACCCGGCCGGAGAGCTTCTAGTGGGTTCAGCTCAGTTTGCCGTGGGCGTACGGCTCGACGGCTTAGTTCGATATATATCAGATCAGCTTCCTGCTGATGAACCTTTGGAGAGGGTGGCTGTCATCAACAACCAGCCTTTCCACTTCCTTTGTACCATGATGAATTCGGGAAGACTGGATGGAGAACATCTGAAACCGGCTTTTCTCTTTGGAGATGCTTTTTCCATAAAGAACTTCCGATTGCTGGACGTTTCTGAGAACTGGGATTTTTCTGTAGACGGGGTGGAGATTCATATTCCCGAGATGGAGCAGCATTTTTCCCTCTCGTGGTTCAACATGGTACCGCTGGACAGGATAATGGTGGGCTCCCTAACTCCCACCCAACCGGGGATGTTTGTGGGCAACATCCACTATAACAGACGTACGGGTTCAGCATGTGCGGGCAAGGATTCAGTTAGTCGGAGCGTGATGGGGCTGCTCCCTGGTACTTTTATAAACGTGACCGGTCCCAACTTCACTTTTGCCCGAGCTGATACCTTTCAGAATCAGCTCGCTCGCAAGGGGTCTTATCCTGTGGGCATGTTGTCGCTGCTGAATTGGATAAACCCCATTCCTACATGGGCCAATCTTACCTCATGGATCCTGAGGAACTACGGGGAGTCCCTTCGGGAGATTGACCTTTACTACGCCATCCGAGGCACCTGTTACGGATTGCCCATTAATAAGCCTTTGTTCATGGCCCTTTTGGAGTTGTATAACCGGCGTACGGGGACTTTCTTCGCGCCGGGAGGGGAGTTGGGGCTTGCCCTCCATGAAATGCACGCTGTTTCTAAGCTGCCGTAGGGAGGCGAGGCTTTTGAAGTATACACCCCGACGAACGAGGAATTCGACGATCTGGATCGACGATTCCCGGGTTTTGTCGCTGTGTACCGGGAATTACTGTGCCACCATAGCATCTGTCACCAGACTGCTAAAAAAAAGAATAATAGTTCGGAAGGGAACGCCCCCCATACCACGGCCTGGTTCGCGTATCTTTTCAGATTACGTCCTTCCGGCCGGGTTTCTTCTCGGGTTCCTCAAACCCAGGCGGAGGTAAAGGACCTAAAGTTGAAGGCAAAAAGGTTGAGGTCCACCCGCGACAGATTTGGGAGTCGTACTGACTCCTTCAGTTATTTCTACTACGGTACCCGGGAGATGTCTGACAAAGCACTCTTGGCCGGGTTCTTGATGATATGGCTACGGAATTGCGTAATCTCGGGAGGGGCGAGTTCTACTGAAAGGATCAGCCGCCACTTCATTCTCCCGGCTGTGAAGCTGGTCTTCAAAGTCAGACTGGCCCTTCTTCCGGCTATGGTGTGTAGCATACACCACGGCCTCAGCGCCTTTTCTTCCAAAGTTATCGCTCGCGAGACGACGTTGGACTTTGAACGGATAGATCTACCATACCACTACCACATGAGGTGGTTATTAATGCATTACTGGTCATTGATGAGGCCAGGAACTGAAGAAGATGTTACTGCTGATGACGCCTTCCTTTTTCGATACCGTCATCAGCCTTGGGAGCACGACACCATGCCAGCCTGTCGGAGGGCGTTGGCGAGAGTTGACAGGCCCGACTTCTTTGTCTCTCTCCCTCAGTTTACCACTAGAGAAGTGAGGGCAGTACATGTTGACGGCGTTGATCCTCCCCAACTCTTATCTGAGAAGATGCTTCTTTGGCTGCGCAATATTCGCCCCGCGCACCTGGTATATCGTTATCGAAATAACGTATATCTGGAGCCTTATCTACCCAGTAGATTTTCCCGTCAATTCGGGTATAGTCAGCTGTTCCTTGATTGCCCTAGTGCTTGCCTGGACTTTGAGGGCAGCATCCTCGATGGCATCCGGGCTTGGCATTATTACAATGCGGTCCATACCCGGGCTAGCTTCTCGGTCCCTGATGCTAAGATGGCAGAGGATATTTTGTACATGGCGACCCTTTATAATATTGCAGCGAGCAAGCCTCCTGTCGACTTTGACATGAATACTAGCTTCATTGCTGGCACTGGCTTGGCCGAGAAGCCAGTGGAATCCAAGAAAAGGAAGAGAGGGGCGAACAGGGTTTCTGCGCCGGACTCAGAGTCCACTGCGGTGGACGAAGAGGATGATGAGCAAGACGCTGATGACTCGTTACATTCTTCAAACGAGGAAGTAGGGAATCAGCCCCCTATTATGTCGGAGGAAGGGGTGGCGGGTCAGCCGCCTACTGGTCCGGACGAGGTGGTGGAGGATCAACCACCTGCTGTGCCCGCTCCTTCGCATAAACGGAGCAGGCGTGCGTATACTAATGATGGTAGATCCCACTCCACGAAGCGTGCTGCGGTAAGATGCCGCAGGCTGTTTATTGATGATGCTGACGCTATTTCTGAGGTGATTTGAATTGTAGCTACCTTCTCCTTCTTTTTCCCAAACTATGGCCTAATCGTTTTCTTTTGCTCTTTGTAGGCGTCAGATGAGTTTGCTTCTCAGGACCAGATTGTCGAGGTCGATCCGGTTTTGTCCCATTTGGTTAGTGATGTGTGCACTGCTATCATTTTTGTCGGGGTTCTTTCGGAGGCAGTCGAGGAGTCTCACCTTGCTGGGACCTCAACCCAGGGGGATGGGGGCTCTACTACGCCCGTCCCTGAGACACCTGAACTTCAACAGGCTGACTCTGTCCTGGCTGGCTCCCTTTCAGGGATGGCTGTGACAGAGAAACAGATTGACTTCGGCTCGGGAGCCGCTGGTGGGGAAACTACGCTAGCTGCGAACGAGCCACAACCTCCATGCTCTTCCCCTGGTAAGATAAGTCAAACCTTAATTTGTGAGGAAGCCTGTTTACTCCATCATCCCATCTTTCGGGTTACGTCGATTAATGGTTGCTTTGGACGTACAGATCCTACCCCTTTATTGCCAGTGACGGTCATCGCCGGGGCGGACTCCACCGGAGAGGATCGGACGGAAGCACGTGTGCCTCCTTCTTTTCCAACTGATAATGAGGGACCTCCAGTCGGGTCGAGTTCGGGACCCCAAGTGGCAATACGGCTGGGGCAAGGGACGATGCCTCCTGCACCCTCTTCTGCCAATATAGTTTCGAGGGTTAACCTTTTCGCCCTGCCCAGCATCCAGGCTCTTCGGGCGGCGGAAGAGGAGCTAGCTGCCATTCATGCATCTTTCCGCACAGAATTTGTTTCCTTGGTGGCGGGGGCAGCAAGTTCTGAGGCTACTCCTTTGGTACTGCCTGCCACCCTCTCTTTGACGCCATCCTCAACAGAGGTTTTGGATGAAGTATTCCAGGACGTGGTCGATAGTTTCCACCGTAACCTGAAGAGGGGGATCGAGGCAGCTGTGGAAAGGGGGACTCCCTTTGCTCTAGCCCGTCAATGCGCCGATGGCCAGATCAATATCCTTAGAACACTCCCTGGTGGAGGGGAATTGGCCGCGCTTCTAGAGCCTAAGCTGTTAGAGGCTGATCGTCTCGTGGCCCAGTTTCGCATGCTGCAACAGGCTGATTTACCTGCAGCAATAAATTAAGAGCGCAATTTCCTCGTTACCGCTATGGAGAAGGTGATGGCTGCCCGGGAATCGCTCAAGCCGGCTATATTGAAGGACCGCCGGGATTTAACTCGATTGTACGATCAGTGGAGCCGTCAGACTGAAGATTGCGCAGCTCGGGAAGCGGCTGCCTCCCGCAGGGTAACCAACACTCGGAAGCAAATCCTCGAGCTCCAGAGAAAGCTGGCCTTCTTGGAGTTCGAGCTGGAAGCTGCTTGTACTGAGAAAGGGATTGCCATCCATGAGGCTGACAGGTTTAGTAGGGCTTCTGCCAATCTAGAACTTGCCCTGAAGAAGATAAAGAACGACTGGCAGGCGTATATGTATTTGAATGACGCAGAGCAATTGTCCCAAGAGGCCGAGCGCCGAGCTAAACAGAGGCTTGAGCGGGGGACTGCCTTGGTGAGAAACCGGCTCCTGGAGTTGTGTAATGCTGAGCTATAGTCGGCCTTTTCTTCTTGTTTTGTTCCTGTTTTCTTTTTCTTTTCTTTTTTGAGAGGGACGTGGTCCCAAAATATGTAATGCTTTTTTCGTCTTTCAAATAAAGAGTACTTTCCATTCTACCCTTCATTTGTATTGCTTGTTGTACCTGTGATATTGTGGTAATATTTACCCCGCATGGGGGACTTGTTTATGGACCTGTTACCCATGGCATACCTTGGTTTTAGGTACAGGTAACAAGTTTGACTGGGGATACTTAGAACAGTTCCACGGCAAGGTGGTCGTGGACGTTCCCAGTATCGGGATATAGAATACCATGGAGCAGCTGGGCTCCCGGAGCATGATGAGGAATAGTGGGCCTGTACTAAGAGACTTAGCAAAGGACATTTGTGGGCTTATTATCCTTGGCGTACCACGACTAAGGATACGGATAATAGGATGAAGGGGAACCAACATACTTACTCAGAGGTTATAAGGACATGGCAAGTACGAGGGTTTTGCCGTGGAGTCTTCCTACTCAGAGGTAATAAGGACATGGCAGGAGTGGACTCATCAGATGATATTTTGTGGTCAACAGAGGACTTTTGTGGTTAACAGAGGACATTTGTGGTCAACAGAGGACATTTGTGGTCAACCGAGGACATTTGTGGACCTATTACCCTTGGCGTACCCTGGTTCAGGGTACGGATAATAAGACGAGAGAGGACCAACATACTTACTCAGAGGTAATGAGGACATGGTAAGTACGGAGGTTTTACCGTGGCGTCTTCCTACTCAGAGGTGATGAGGACATGGCAGGAGTGGACTCAGCGGATGATATTTGTGGACCTATTATCCTTGGCGTACTCCGGTTGTGGGTACAGATAATAAGTCAAAAGGGAATCATCATACTTACTCAGAAGTAATGAGGACATGGCAAGCATGAAGGTTTCTTCGACGGAGCCTTCCCACTCAGAGGTAATGAGGACATGGCAAGAGTGGGCTCAATGAAGGAGGGTACATAGAATGACTCAGAGGTAATGAGGACATGGAAGTTCTATGTAAAGGGGTGATTTATTTTTGGCGGAAGTGAAACGACTCAGAGGTAATGAGGACATGGCCGTTTTGGAAATTTGTGGATCGGTTACCCTTTTTGTGCACTGGAGTGCGGGTAGTGGATCATGAGGGAGGATCTCTTCCAGGAAAAAAGTTCAGTGGTATGATCATACATGACTTACTATCTGAGAGAGTGACCGGAATCTGAGTTTAGAGGCACCAGCGGGTACATGACTCGATAATCTGGAATGTTGGTGGATGTGAGTTCAGTGGCACCAGCGGGTACGTAACTCGATAATCTAGAATGTTTCAGGTGTGAGTTCAGCGGTACTAGCGGGTACATGACTCGATAATCTGGACAGTTTCCTTTAGACATAATATTTCTTCAGGAACTTGCCGTTGACGGGCAACATGAGCAAGTCTCCGTTTTGCTTGGCGAGGTGGTAAGCACCGTTGGAGAATACAGCCTCGATGATAAATGGACCTTCCCATTTTGGCTGGAACTTGCCGGCGGTCTTGTGAGTCATGACCATCGATCTCCGGACTGCCAGAACGAGATTGCCCACTTGGAATGTTCTAATTTTGACCTTCTTGTTGAAGGCTCTAGATATGCGTGCTTGGTATAGCTCGATTCTTTGCTGAGCCAGGAGGCGCTTTTCGTCTAAGGCCTCTAACTCTTGCAGTCGGCGTCGATAGTTATCATCCGTCGTCAATTGATAAGTGAGGGCGACGTAGAGTGAGGGTATTTGAGTCTCCAATGGGAGAACTGCCTCACTCCCGTACACCAGGAAGAATGGTGTGTTCCCTGTGGTCGTTCGGACCATGGTACGGTATGCCCATAAGCATTTACCAAGCTTCTTGTTCCAGTCGCGTTTGTTGGACGATACGAACTTCTTGAGTAACTTGATGATGGTTTTGTTGAATGCTTCTGCTAACCCATTCGCTGCTGGGTTGTATGGCGTCGAAACAATATTCTGGATGCGGTGCTTGTCGCAAAATCGATAAAAGGCGTGGCTTGCAAACTGCGGACCGTTATCGTGGATGATCCTCCGGGGCAGTCCAAAGCGATAGATGACGTGATGCTTAAGGAAGCTGATCACGTTTGAAGTTTTTACTTTTGCGAGCGGGACAGCTTCCGCCCATTTGGAGAAGTAATCTGTGATTGCGAGTATGAAGCGATGTCCTCGGGAGGAAGGTGGAGTGATCGGACCGATGATATCCATTCCCCATGCTTCGAACGGCCAGGATGCCACTATGGGATGTAGAAATTCGGATGGTTGGTGGATGAAGTCCGCGTGGACTTGTAGAAGCATGAAAAAGAAGAGAAATATGATCCATACGGCCAAGGGGCCATATGCGGCTCAAGAGCCCTATGCGGCTCAAACACAGAGTGGACTCCATGCGGCCAGCAGAGGGAAGCCAAGTGTCCTTTTTTTAGAACGGCTGTAACCAGCGTCATTCAAACGCAATTAATGCCCTGACGGCTGACAATTAATGCTCTGACGGCTGACAGCTAACAGCTGAAAGCCCTGACGAAAAGTAGTCATGATGACTGACACAAGAGCAACATCTTCCTAGGGAACTGGGGAAAATCTTCACAACTTCGAGGCTAGTTTATGCGGCCAGTCTAGACGAGTTCATGCGGCCTGTGCAGAGAAACCTATGCGGTTCGATCATGAAGGTCCCCCATGCGGCTCGGTCATGAAACAAACCCATGCGGCTCGACCATGAAGACTCTCATACAGCTCGGCCATGAAGACCCCCATGCGGCTCGGTCATGAACATATTCATGCGGCTCGGTCATGATGACCTTCATGCGGTTCGAGTATAGAGACTATTCATGCGGCTCGATCATGAAACCTTTTATGCGGCTCGGTCATGACGACCTTCATGCGGCCCAAATATGAACGCTCTTCATGTGGCTCAACAATGATGACAGAACACGTGTCCTAAAGATAATCAAATTTTGGGTCAGATCCCAATGATTTGGGACACGTGGCAAGAGAATGAATTAAATTGATTCATTCAGATTTGCAGATATCAGCAAATCATCATGATGGGGATTTATTGCAATCAACATTAATGACTGACATGATTTGGCATAATCCTCATTAATGGCCCAGATCCTTCACGCTCAAGATTAATGGTCCAGATGGATCATTTACCAGGCGGCCGCCACTTTGAGAATGGGCAATCATTGTAAACCCTAATGATGCTCCCCACTATTATAAATAGCAGGGTGCCATTTCCTTGCAAAGGAGACTGACAGAGAGAGATACGCACATATGGAGAGACACTCCCCCAATAATCAGAAAGAAATCCACAGAGATCAATCCAGAGAGAGAGAAGCCAGAAGAGAAATACGAGGAGAGCAAGAAGAGCATTTCTTCATCAACGCCAACCATCTCGTCACAGGAGCCAAGGCTACGTCCGATCGTCCAAGGAGTAAGGCAGAGCTGCCGTCGCTTTCCCGAGCCTCTATCGTCACCCCCCAGAATCAAAAATAAATAATTGTACTTAGATTGCTGTACCTAGGTTTTCGTCCCTAGGCTTTCTTTGTACAAGCGAGTTTATAACGTGAAGTAAAAGTCCAGTCCTCCCATAAAACTGTTCTGCTCTTTTATATTTCATGGCAAATACGATGGCGACTCTGCTGGGGACAAACTTCTCCACGTCTGAGGAGTTGGTGACGCAATCGGATGCAGCCAAGTTTGGCTCCACGCAACAGAAGATGGTCGTCCGGTTCGACCAACAGGCGTTCGAAGAAATGCTCTCCGACAAGAGCGCTGGCCCGGTCCAGAAGCGAGCCCGCACAAAGAAGGCCCGTAAGGAGTGGAGACCCCGATCCTTCATTCCTACTGAAGCTCTTGCAGAGATACCCTCTGTTGCTCAAGACGGCGGAGAAGACTCTCCCGCGACCCCACTTCAGATCATAGACGACTCTGCTGTCCCCAAGTTCGCCAGAAGAAAACATTATGATGCTGGACTTGCAGGGGCAAAGAGGAACTCTATGCGATCCGAGCCGCATAAGGGTTCTAGCCGCATGGGGAAAGCCTATGCGGTTACATCCGCCAGCCGCAGGAAGAAAACTCACGCGGCCACATCTGTCAGCCGCATAGCTTATGCGGCTACATTTGCCAACCGCATGGATGAAACTTATGCGGCTACTGAAGTCAATCGCTTGCAGAAAACCCATGCGGCCACAGTTGCCAACCGCATGCGGCCAGCCTGCACGGTCGTGACTCCTAGTCGCACAAGAACAACTCATCCGCCAACTAAAGACAGCCGTATGCAGACAGCCTGCATGGTTTCCAATCCTAGCCACATAGCGTCTGTTCCACGCTTCTCTCAATCAGTCTTTGACCGTCTCTCATGCGGTCCTGATCCTGATGGTTCTCTAGATGATAAGCTAGACTCTGTGGTATCCAACATGGACTCTTCCTATTACGCACCCGTAAGTGCTAAAAGGACGAAGTCTAGGGCAGTGCGGGCCCACCAAGCCCAGTCAGCTACCCCAACCTCTGACTATCGGAGCGTCCCGCTGATTGTCACGCGGGCCTCTAATGGAAAGTTGTATAAGGCTGCTCGTACCATGCCCCCTGCGTCCAATGGGCGGGATAGTCATCAAGCATCTCCCAGTAACGAGCGAAGACAAGTATACGAGCTACCTTCGAATCAGGGAGCAGACGGAAGGCCTACACACTCGCGTGCCCGAAATTCCCAAGCCAGCAAAGCAAGTGACTTGCGTGAGGCCATCCTCCACAAACGCAAGGAAAGAGAAGATGCATTGGGGTGCAAAGAGTCCCCCCACGGACGACATTGCACCCAAGTCATCGTCAACTGCTGCTACAAAAGCACGACGATACAAGAAGACCGACAGTCTGTCTTTCAAAGACTGCAACAGCCATCTTCAGAAGACGAGGCACTACCCGTCGTCTCCTGCAACTCTGCTCGGAAAGTCCCCGCTGATGGAAGGGAAAGAAGACGAATGTTCCCAGCCCGAAGATCTCAACCACTGCGACTAAAAGACTGTCGTCTAAATGGGTGCCCACCACCGGAGTTTTCCAAGGTACTCGCTCTAAAACGAAATCTGCTACAGTGGGAGATTCGTCGTCCATAACGCAGGGGGTTGCTGGGGCTAGGGGTAGCACCCCTCCGAGCCTCCACAGCAATCCGATATTCCAAGAAGACGAGCCAGGGGAGACAACTCTCCCATCAGATACAGTAAACCTCGACGTCCCCGACGACATCCACAACTCCCAAGACGAGGCGAACTCGGAGGCTGGGGGTACTGTTCCATCCGAGTCTGAATCAGAAGGGAACATACCCACATACCCCGATGACTTCTCACTACAGGGGTACGATTCGGAGGGCGCTTCCTCCACCGCTCCGTCTATCTCTCCTCATGAGAAGACGGTATTCATGACAGACAGCAACCAAGGTGGTTCCAGTGATCGCCAGCACATCGACAGTCTCGAAGCCATATTACTTGCTTTGGTCAAGTCTGTAGACGAGATTAAAGCGGCCCTTCTAACTCTGCAAGGAGGGACGCCTGGCCAAACAAGTACGGGTCCCGCGGTCAATGCGGACTCGAATTCGGCGGCGCCAAACCCGGGCAACAATCCCCCGGAAATAATGGCCCCCACCACCGTAGACGAAGCACGTGAAGCGAGAAGAGAGGTCCAGGAGCTCCGAGCCATGTTCCACGCTCGAAAAAACTCTCAAGACCTCAGAATACGGCAACCATACCCTGCTGCATGGAGGGATGTTCCATTCCCACCAAGATATAATTCGTTCAATATCAATCCTTATGATGGCAAGACCTCGACAAGTTGATACATCACTTACTTCGAGGTCACCACCGACCATCTGCCCCATGACGATGCCATTCTCATACGATTATTCATCGGGGCATTGGATGGAGTTGCCTTCGACTGGTATCGCAACCTGCCGGACAACTGCATCCACTCCTTCGCCGGCTTCAAGCGCATGTTCTTGGAGATATTCTACGAAGTAGGGCAGGACATCACCATGTCCACCCTCATGGACGTCGTCCAAGGAGAGAAAGAGCTCACAAGGAACTACATCGAACGGTTCCGCCAAACCGCCATGAAGCTGCCTTCCGGAAATCCAGATTCCTCCTTGATTGAAATTTGCCAAAAGAGACTCCTCCCAACCATCAGTCTCTGGATGGGCGAAAGTCAATTCAAGGACTGGAAGACGTTCATCATCAGCGCCACAAGCGCCGAAGAACGATTGAAGAAGGCTCGCCAGCTGGGATTGCACATCTCGGACGGAAAGAACAAGGGCAAGCGTCCCAATAATGACAATGGGGGTAGCCCCTCCAACAATCGGGATAGCAAGAGAAAGCAGGCTATGGTGGCCGATACAGCAAAAAAACCTGAGCCAAAGCCAGCAGACAAACAATGGCCGCAAATCACTTACTCCTTCGAAGACGGTCTCGTCAAGCCCATCTTGGACATGCTCATACAAGGGGACAGAATTCAGCTTCCTCCACCAAGGCGGGAACCGCGGCCGGCAGAGATGGAGAACCCAAAGTACTGTCATTATCATCGCTACGTCCACCATGCTACACACGACTGCTACCAGCTGAAACGGTACATCGAAAATCTCATAGATTCGAACGCTTTGGCCATCGATTTCGAAGAGGTAACGGTGGCATCCAATATGGTGTCCGTACAATTCGGTAGCTTCCCTCCGACGGAAACTCAAGACGGGGTGGTCCACATCCCTCTGGCGACAATGGAGATTACCAATCTTCCACCTCCCCGAGATCAGGCTGCTGGTCTAGTACCCCTCACCACATCACGAGGGGAGGTCATGTGGATCCATCCATACTTGGTATCAGAAGTGACTCGGCCCACACCATCTTCCACCTACAAGAAGAAAAGTAGAAAAGTCAGGACCTGCCACACAATCTCAGCAGACATCGAGGAAGCTACAGCCGTCGTCGCGCGGTCTGGTGCACAATCCCAACCTGTGGTTGACAATCCAGCTAAAAATCATCAACCCACTACAACTGATGCTCCGAGACCGGCTCAGCCTTCGACGACCGACAAGCCTAGGCCGAGGAAGACTCGCTTCGACAAATCCCTCCGAAAAGAGACAGCCCAAGGGCTAGAGAGGCCCTACAACTTTGACATCTTAGCACAATTGGCTAATACACCGGCCAAGTTGTCACTGTACGAACTCCTAAGGCTCTCCAAGGACGTTCATATTGCATTGAGCGAAGCACTCCAAAATGCCGATGCCTATCTGGCTCAATCCAACCTCACCGGGGAGGACTCACCTGTGGATCTCCAGAACAGTGCCTGCACTGGCGCAATACCAAACATCGTCTTCACTCCGCAGGACATGCTCATCAAAACTAATCTGCACGATCGCCCATTATACTACACTGGATACATCGGCGACGTAAAGGTGGATCGGATGCACATCGATCCTGGCTCTTCCATAAGCATTATCCCGAAGGGTCTGCTACATCATCTCCGAATCCCAATGCATCGTCTGACGCCTACAAGCACCGCCATCAGCGAGTTCAATTCGGGCAGGAGCTACCCTATTGGAAAGATTCGTCTGAAGTATCAAATTGGCGACCTCCAATCCGAAGTCACCTGCTACATCATCGATGCAGACACTTCTTACAACATCCTCTTGGGGCGCCCGTGGATACACGATTATATGATCGTGCCTTCCATGCTGCACCAGTGCTTCAAATATGTCGATAAACACGGCTTCGTGAGGACGAAATTTGCTGATATTGATCCCTTCAAAGGGGTCGAATCTTACTACTCAGACTCCTGCCTGTATGAAAAGTCGAAGAAGCATCTTGGTGAAGGAGATGTACAAGCTAGTACCGAGACAGCCACAGGATCAGAAGAGCCTCTGACGATCCACCTCCAAGCTCGCAAACCGGGCAAGTCTGCACCCCTTACCGCCACTCTGCGTAAGGACGCAATCAGCCTCTCGGCACAAGAAGAGCAGATGATAATCCTGCTACCAAGGTCTGGCCAAGTGCCAAGATCCACAATGGGGCCACTAATAATCAGACTGCCGAGAGTCGGTCAGCCCCAAACGGAGAAGCTCAATCCCTCCGATAAGTCGCTGACGATACGCCTTCCCAAGAAGGGTCGTCACCCCGATTCGAGGTCTGATACTGCTAGCGAACCAGCCACTCCTCGCCCCACATCGAGTACCAAACTGGGGGTTGCTAGTCTGCCAACAACCCCACACTCAGCTCCATCAACTGAACCGCTGACGATCAGGCTCCCCAGGTCGTCCTTTCAGTCTTCATTCACACAGGGGGTAGCCGAAGAGGAACCGGAGCTAGCCAAGTATGTAGCTGCCCACACTGATGTTCCCTCCGCAGATGATGTAATCCCCTTAGAAAAGATACCTTACTTCATCAATAAAGGGCTATCTTTGAACTACCTCGAGCTTAATAAGCTTTGTACAATGTACGCTATGGAACATGGTATAGGCACTCACCTACACACACAGGTGACAAATGTCTACACCACAATCCAGCTTACTCCAGCAGAAGATGCTTACCGAATAATCGAATGACGGGACCATCCAATCATCTTCGGCCGGAAGGACGATCTGCATCCCTTCACCATAGAAGAAGTCAACCTCGGATCGGATACTGGGAGACTACCACTGTATCTTTATAGCCTCCAATCTAAATATATCATACAGAAACAGGGGTATGACCTGGAAACGACACCGGGCTTGAATTACGGTACTGGACGACGATTACCTTTGAAGCCCCCGGTCCCGGCTGGCAAACCACGGGACTACTATAGCAAGACTCGATGTGGATTAGGGTATGTAACACCCACGACGACCCCTGAGGTTCAGATAAAGAATGTGACTGGCATTCACATTCGATCGGGTCACCAACTTCTGACTCGGATACCAGCATCGGAGACGTATTCAGACAAGTCCTGTCAGTCAACATGGCGTTCGCCGACACTTATGAAGAAGATGAAAACATTCCGAAAATCCTCGAGCTAGAGCCGTGGGCCCAACAGCTAGATGAACAATGGGAAAAGCATTTCGAGCAAAGAGAACCTCCTACTGAAGATGAGGTCATACAAGTTAATCTTGGTGATGAAGCCTCCCCGAAACCAATCTTCATCAGCCAGAGTCTGACAGATGAAGAGCGAGAGTCGCTGCTCCAACTCGTCAAAGAGTATATTGATGTATTTGCCTGGAGCTATAAAGATATGCTACGATTGGACCCCGAGATCGCACTCCACAAATTCAATATTCGTCCAGATGCAAAACCTGTCAAGCAACAGCAACGACAATTTTGCCCCGATGTCATGAATGCTATTGAAGCCGAGGTCAACAAACTGATAGCTAGCGGCTTCATTCGCGAAGAGCAGCATCCAGACTGGGTAGCCAACATTGTACAAGTTCTCAAGAAGAACGGGAAGATCCGAATATGTATTGACTTCCGGAATCTGAATGAGGCATGCCCTAAAGATGAATTCCCTCTCCCTATCACATATATTATGATCGACAACACTTGCAGCTTCGAACGTATGTCCTTCATGGATGGCTTCTCAGGATACAACCAGATCAAGATGTTCCCTGACGACGAGAAGCACACATCATTCCGAACACCGATTGGTACATATTGTTACACCGTTATGCCTTTCGGTTTAAGGAATGCTGGCGCCACTTACCAGAGAGCTATGAGCGTCATCTTTAGAGACCATTTGCGCAAGACAGTGGAGTGCTATGTCGACGACATCTCCGTCAAAAGCCGTTCGAAGGAAGATCATCTGCAAGATCTCAGGACAGTGTTCGACCTAATGCGAGCACACAACTTAAAGATGAACCCTACGAAATCATTCTTGGGAGTCTCCAGCAGGAAATTCCTGGGTTTCGTCATCACTTCTCAGGGCATTCACATCGACCCCGAGAAAACAAAGGCAATCATGGAGATGGGTCCCCCGAAAAATCTTCGCGAACTCCGAGGCCTCCAAAGCAGGCTAGTTTACATCAGGAGATTCATCTCTAATCTCTTCGGACGATGTCAACCATTCACCCATCTCATGAAGAAGGGAGTCTCTTTCGTATGGGATGAGGAATGCCAGCGCTTTCGACAGCATCAAAGAATATTTGTCGAATCCTCCAGTCCTGGTAGCTTCTGTTGCTGGAAAGCCATTCCTGCTCTATGTGCGAGCTATGGAACATTCTCTTGGTGTCCTATTGGCACAGAATAATGATACGGGCCATGAACAAGTTATATACTACCTCAGTCGGAAGTTGATTGGGCCAGAATACCGATACACGACCGTAGAGAAGGAATGCCTTGCTCTCGTGTTCGCAATCCAGAAGATGCGACACTACGTCACGGGACAAACCATCCACGTGATATCGCGGATCAACCCCCTCAGGGTCCTCATGACCAAACCTGGGGCACTCAGCTCTTGCCTTGCTACCTGGGCGATATTACTATAACCATACCATATGATCTTCGTCCCGCAAAAGGCTGTTAAAGGTCAGGCTCTGGCAGACTTTCTAGCGGCCTATCCAGGTTCGGAGACGACTAAGGTATATAAAGAGATACCGGACGAGGTCACCAGTTCAAATTCAGTTTCCCATGATGCCATCTGGCGAATGTTCTTCGACGACGCTTCGAGAACTGGACCCAAAGGCAACATCGTCTCTGGAGTTGGAGTGGTGCTGATTTCTTCCTCCGGCTTAGTGATCAATCGGGCCTACTCACTCACAGAGCCCTGTTCAAATAATGTGGCCGAGTACAATGCCTTGGTCATTGGCCTCCGAATTGCAAAAGAGCTGGGGGTAGAGTATCTTGAAGCATACGGCGACTCGCAGTTAATCGTCAATCAGATTCGGGGGTCGTACGAGGTCCGCCACGAAGACATGATCCCGTATCATCGAATAGCAATCGACATCATCTCGTCTCTGGAAGGATTCTTCATAGCACATGTTCCCAGACTCCAGAACATTGAGGCTGATGCCCTAGCTGGTTTGGCCGCTTCCCTAGCTGTGCCAAATTACGCTCGTCATCAGCTCGACATAATAGGCCGTGAACTGGTCTGTCCTAAGGATAACGTTCAATGCATGGAAAGCTACTCTGCTCTTTCAGTCAACGAAGCACCAGACGGAAGACAGCCGTTCATCGACTTCGTAGTATACGACATCCTGCCAGAGAATCCAAAGGAAGCTACTTCTATCAGAAGACGTTCTCTCAGATTTTTTTTATGATACGGAGACGAAAATGCTGTATCGCCGATCCTATGATGGGTTGTTGCTTCGGTGTCTATCAAATACAGAAGCCAAAGAAGCCGTACGTGAAGCCCATAATGGTGTCTGTGGAGCCCATCAACCTGGCCCGAAACTGCAAGACCGCCTTTGCCGAATGGGCTATTACTGGCCCACGATGGTTGCAGACGCAATAGATTATGCACGAAAGTGCAAAGCCTGCCAAATCTACGCCGACTTCATCCACCAGCCATCTGAATTCCTACATCCGACTGTGGCCTCCTGGCCATTTGAAGCATGGGATATGGACATCGTCAGCCCAATTACCCCGCCTTCGTCCAGAGGACACCGATTCATACTCGCGATCACCGATTACTTCTCCAAATGGGCGGAAGCCATCCCATTGGCTAAGGTGAAAACTTCAAACGTGATCAGCTTCCTTAAGCATCATGTTATCTACAGCTTTGGACTGCCCCGAAGGATCATTCACGACAATGGGCCACAGTTCGCAAGCCACGCATTTTATCGGTTCTGCGACAAGCACCGAATTCAGAATATTGCTTCGACACCCTACAACCCGGCAGCCAATGGGTTGGCCGAAGCATTCAACAAAACCATAATCAAGCTACTCAAGAAATTTGTGTCATCCAACAAGCACGAATGGAACGAGAAGCTCGGCAAATGCTTATGGGCGTATCGTACCACAGTTCGAACAGCCACCGGGAATACACCATTCTTCCTGGTGTACGGGAGCGAGGCAGTTCTCCCATTAGAGACTCAGATTCTCTCACTCCGCGTCGCCCTCACACATCAGTTGACGACAGACGAAAACCACCATCGTCGACTACAGGAATTGGAGGCCCTAGACGAGAAGCGTCTGTTAGCTCAGCAACGAATTGAGCTGTATCAAGCCCGAATCTCCGGAGCTTTCAACAAGAAGGTCAAGGTCAGAACATTCCAAGTAGGCGATCTCGTTCTGGCGGTTCGGAGGCCGATGGTTATGACACATAAAACTGCCGGCAAATTCTAACCAAAATAGGAAGGCCCGTTCATCATCGAAGCTGTATTCTCCAACGGCGCCTACCGCCTCGCAAAACAAAATGGAGACTTGCTCATGTTGCCCATCAACGGCAAGTTTCTGAAGAAGTATTATGTCTGAAACAAAATCCTTAAGACATCTCAGAGTGTCGAGTCATGTACCTTCCTGTACCACTGAACTTACATTCTGGTTTCATGCATAAGAGTCATGTACCCGCTGGTACCTCTGAACTCATCCCCACATTTTACAATCATTCGAGTCACGTGCCTGCTGGTACCTCTGAACTCATTCCCCACATTTTCCAATCATTCGAGTCACGTGCCCATTGGTACCACTGAACTCACACTCACCATTCTCTATATTCCAGAGTCATGTACCCGCTGGTACCGCTGAACTCATATCCACAAACATCCCAGATTATCGAGTCATGTGCCCGCTGGTGCCACTGAACTCACACTTTCACAATATCGAGTTATGTACCCGCTGGTGCCTCTGAACTCATATCCCGATCACTCTTTCAGATAGAAAGCTATGTATGATCATACCTCTGAACTTCCTTCCTGGAGGAGATCCTCCCCCATGATCCAATACCCGCACTTCCAGTGCACAAAAAAGGGTAAGCGATCCACAAATTCCTAAGACGGCCATGTCCTCATTACCTCTAAGTCGTTTCACTTCCGCCAAAAATAAATCACCCCCTACATAAAACTTCCATGTCCTTATTACCTCTGAGTCGTTTTATGTACCCCCCTCTTCATTGAGCCCACTCCTGCCATGACCTCATTACCTCTGTGTGGGAAGGCTCCGTAGAAGAAACCTTCATACTTGCCATGTCCTTATTACCTCTGAGTAAGTATGTCGGTCCCCTTTCAACCTATTATCCGTACCCACAACTGGAGTACGACAAGGATAATAGGTCCACAAATGTCCTCTGTTGACCACAAATGTCCTCTTTTGACCACAAATGTCCTCTGTTGACCACAAATGTCCTCTGATGACCACAAATGTCTTCAGCCGACCACAGATGCTGTACTGGGTTTCCAGTACACGCCCATCCCTTCCCTATCATGCTTGGGAGCCCAGTTGCTCCATGGCATTCTCTCGAATACCAAATACTTCTATAGCTGTCTTATCACAAAGTTGTTCTAGGTATTCCTATCCAAAACCTGTTACTCGTACCTAAAGCCAAGGTACGCCCAGGGTAACAGGTCCACAAATAATCCCCCAGCAGGTCCAATTCCACAAACACCACAAGTACAAAAAATAGAAGATGAGTCGAAACATGCTCATTTATTTAAAATTCAAAGTACTACATCATCTGGGATCATATTCCTTGACAAAAAAAAGAAAGGGAAAAGGAACAAAAGAAAACAGAAAACCGATCACTGTTCCGGGGCACATAGCGTCATGAGACGGTCCATCAGCAAGGCAACCGACCGCTCAAACCTCTGTTTAGCTCGACGCTCCGCCTCTTGGGTCAGCGCCGTCTCGTCCTCCAGATGAGCGTGAGCTTGCCAGTTGTCCTCAAATTTCTTGAAAGTCCGCTCCAGGTTAACAGAAGATCGGGAAACCTTCTCGGCCTTCTGAACAATTGACTCCTGTTCCGCATGAGCAGCCCTCAGCTCCGACTCTAGGAAGGCTAATTCCTTCTAAAGTGCGAGAATCCGCTCCTTCGTGTCAGCTATTCCACGAGAAGCAGCCTCTTTTCGAGTCCTACAAGCTTGACTTCGACGACCCAGTCTGTCATACGAAGCGGAAAGCTTATCAAGGTCCCCCTTCACAACTGGCCCGGCAGTGTCTCGAGCAAGCTTTATCCTATCCCGAGCAGCAATAAGGAAGCCCCGCTCCCGTTCAATCGTAGCAGGCAAGTCAGCCTGCCGTAACACCAGCAATTGGGTCACGAGCTGATCAGCCTCTGCCAACTTGGGCTCCAGGAGCGCAGCCAACCCTACCCCGCCAGGAAGAGTCTTCAAAGTTTTAATTTGACCCCGAGCGCACCGCAGGGACAGAGAAAAAGAGGTCCCTCGTTCTACGGCAGCATCTACACCCCTCTTTAAATGGCGATAGAAGCTGTCGACCACATCCTGCGATACCTCGTCCAGAGCCTCCGAAGAAGCCGGCGTCAACGGGAGTGTAGCTGGCAACACTGAAGAAGATGCGACCGAATCTGCCGCTCTTGCCACGAAGGAAACAAACTCCGTATGGAAGGACGCCTGAACAGCGGCCAACTCCTCTTCAGCAGCCCGCAGAACTTGAATGCTCGGCAGGGCCGAAAAGTCAGTCTCTGAAGCCGTATGAGCAGCAGAGGATGAGACGGAGACCATCGCTCCCGGAACAAGCTCCACTCCCATCTGCCCGGAGCTGGCGGGAGTCCCCTCGACATGAGTCGGTGAAGGAGAAGAAACGCTCCTTTCCCCCAGATCGCAGCAGGCCGAGCCTTCCCCAAGAACATTCGTTATGGGAAGTAAAGGAACAGGACATGTAGGGCCAAGACAACCATGAATCGATTTGACCTGGAAGATATGTTGATAGAGCAAATAAGTCCCCTCACTAGTCAATATTTGGCTTATCTTACCAGCGGAAGAGTGTGGAGGCTGAGATTCGCCTACGGCCACCACAACCTCTCTACCAGCGGCCTCCGAGTCGGATATAATAGACTCCTCCGCCCGGGCACCCTCGGGAGGGGACGCGAAGAGATCGGCGTCGCCTTGCTGAAATTTAGCAATCTCGGAGACAGGCCCGAGGAAACCTTCGTCACCCCGGACCGAGGCCTCAGCAACCTGGGAGTCCTCAGCCGCCGCTGAGAGAGCCCCCGCAAAAAGGACCGCGGCACACACGCCGCTAATCAAAGCGGGCCGGATCGACCTCAGGAGCAGCAGACGGTTCATGAGAGCCTGGTTCGTCAGACGCATACAAAGAAAAATGATTAGGTCATATCTCCAAGAAAAAGAAAGCCACAACAAGGAGATGGCTCCAACGTAGTCTTACCTCCGGAATATCGTCAGCATGTTCACCCCTCTCGGTAATAAGCAATCCACGAGACCTAACGGCGGCTCTTTTCACAGAAAAAGTCATTCTGCCGTTAGAAGACTCACGTCTGACTCGTTTGCGTGAGGGACCAGGCACAGCGGGAGGCTGTCCTTCCCTCACTACTTCCTCTTGTGTAGCAAGCAACGGATCCTCCGCCAGTTCGTCTGGTGTGGTAAGCGGTTGATCCGCTACTTCTTCACCCCCACTTGAAAGAGAGTCTTTGCTATCATGATCATCATCCTCCTCAGCCACCTCGGAAGACTCTGATTCAGGGAGGGGAGTCTGGAGCGCTAGTTGCTTTCTAGCCTTAGCCCCCTTGGGCTTTTCCTCTAAACCGGTACCCACGATGAAACTGGTACTCAGATCGAAATTAACAGGAGGCTTGTTCGCCATAACAAGATACAAGGCAGCCACGTACAAAATTTCCCTCGACGTCTTAGCATCTGGGACCGAGAAGCTGGCCCGAGTATGATAAGCGTCATAATAATTCCACGCCCTGACACCATCAAGAACGCTACCTTCAAAGCCCAAGCAAGGGCTGGGACAGTCAAGGAATAACTGGCTATATCCAAATTGGCAGAAAAACCTACTAGGCAGGTAGGGCTCCAAGTACACATTATCGCGGTTACGATAAACCAGATGCGCGGGGCGGATGTTACACAACCAGGTGAGCATCTTCGGAGACAGAAAGTGAGGAGGTCCGGTACCATGAAGGTGTACATCACTTCCTTATCAGAAAAATGAGGAACAGACATGAAAAAGTCACACCCATCCACCCTCACCAGCGCCATCTGACAAGCTGGAATAGTACTGTATTCCCAAGGTTGGTGATGGCATTGGAAAAGAAAAGCGTCTTCGTCTGTAGCATCTTCTGCTATTCCAGATCCCATCAAAGACTTTTAGTGCATCAACAACCACCCCATCAAATAGTGGAAATGTAGCTCTATGTGCTCAAAGTCCAGCGTCTTCTTGCGGGCAATAACCTTGGACGAGAATGTTCGACGATCATGGTGTATGCTACACACCATAGCCGGAAGAAGAGCCAGTCTAACTCCAAATAACAGCTTAACGGCAGTGAGAATGAAGTGGCGGCTGATCCTCTCAATAGAACCTGCCCCCCCTCCCCGAGACTACGCAGTTCCGTAGCCATATCATCAAAAATCCAGCCAGGAGCGCCTTCTCTGACATCTGCCTGGTGTCGTAATAAAATAGCTGAGAGAGTCAGCTTGACTCCCGAATATGTCGCTATTAGACCGCGACTTCTTGACGCTCAACATCAGGTCTTTTATCTCTCCCCGAGTTTGAGGGGTTCGAGGAATAACCTCGCCAGAAGGGCCAACTTTAAAAAGATAATTGACCCAGGATGTGGTGTGGGGAGCGTTCCCTTCTGAGCTATCCTCCTTTTTTATAGCCATCTGATGACAAGCCCTATGATGGCATAGCAACTCCTGGTACACCGCAACAAAACCTGGGAGTCGTCGGTTCAGGTCCTCGAACTCCTCGTTCGACGGGGTGTACACCTCGAAAGGCTCGTTCCCCCACGGAAGTTTGGAGACAGTATACATCTCATGGAGAGCAAGCCCCAACTCCCCTCTGGGTGCAAAGAACGTCCCCGTTCGTCGGTTATACATCTCCAAGAGCGCCACAAAGAATGGTTTATTGATAGGAAGCCCGTGACAGGTGCCCCGAATGGCATGATAGAGTCCCACCTCCTGCAGGAATGTTCTGTAGGTCTGCAGAACCCAAGTGGTCAAGTGGGCCCACGTAGAAGTGGGGTTTATCCAGTTCAGCAATGCCAGTCTGCCAATGGGATAAGATTTTTTGCGAGCGAGTCGATTCATAAATGTATCAGCTTGAGTGAATGTGAAGTTGGGACCATATACGTTCATGAAAGAATTTGGGGCCGGGCCCATCATGTACCGGAGGACGGAATCCTTACCCGCGTACGCTGACCTAATGTTCGGGTTATAATGGATGTCGCCCATCAACATCCCTGATTGAGTAGGAGTTAAGTTACACACCATCTTCCTGTCCAATAATACCATATTGAACCACGACAGAGGATAATGATGCTCCATGAGAGGAATATGGATCGCCATCCCATACAAAGAAAAATCCCAGTTCTCAGAGATCTCTAACACTCGGGGATTCTTTATGATTAAAGCGTCTCCAAAGAGGAATGAAGGCTTCAGGTATGATCCATCCAACTTTCCAGAATTCATCATAGCATGGAGATAATAGAGGGTCTAATTCTCGATGGCGTTCAATCTCCCCGAAGGCTTATTAGCAGGAAATTGATTCAGCACGTACTTAACTAAGTCATCAAGACGCACGCCCAAGGCGAACTGATTTGAGCCCACTAGGAGTTCCCCCGCAGGGTTTACTGGCAGATTCACTGAAGAAAGAGACGAAAGAAATAAGATTAGAAGATAGTCAAAACAAAGGAGCATTTGAAAGATCACTTGAGTCTATGCGGCTCGGGTCGTCACAGCCTCATGCAGCTCAGAACCATATGAGTCCATACGGTTCGGTTCATCACAGCCTTATGCGGTTCCAAGTCAGATGAGTCCATACAAATCAAGTTCAGATGAGCTTATGAAGCTTCTGCGATTTGGATTCGAAAGGGCCTATGTGGTTCAAGGTTCACATAGACTCAACAGACAAACCTAGGCGCTGATGCGGCTTAGATTCAGGTGAGACTATGCGGTCAAAGTCTATGCAAACACATGCGGCCCTGAACAGACAGACTCATACGGCTACAAGCAGATGAGCTTATACGGTTCAAAAGTGAACTACGCTCATGCGGCTCAAACCAAAAATATATATGCGGTTCAGATCGAGTATGACAAGCCCATGCAGCCTCCTGGACGAAGTGCTTATGTAGTCATATCGACGAACCTTATACATGCGGCTTGTGCATAAATTATGCAGCAGAGCCATGGCAGTTAGGGTTCTAAAGCAATGCCCTTACCAGCGATGGGTGGATGGACGTCAGGATGAACAGAGTGAACAGAGGTCGGCGGAGGAGTGGCCACGCTCGTCGCCACAGTTGTCGCAGAAGCAACCGCCTTGCCCTTCGCAGCCTTCGACGTAGCATCCTTCTTTGGAGCCATAGGTGCTTGGGAAAGAAAGGAGTTAGAAAGATCGAAGAGAGCAAAGAAGTTTCCTTAGAACGAAAGTGTTTCTATTTATAGACAAGGCAGGAATGCCTCGATCTGCGTGCAAATTGATAATCGACTCTTCGGTCATCGAGGCAAAACGGCTGAATAATAGCCTAACTCATGGGATCCTGGCCCAAGAAAGCGGCTCTTAAAATCTGCAGCAAATCAAGAGCATTAAATACAGGAGATTCACAGAAGATTTGCACACGTGGCAGGAAGACGTGGCAAGAAGCTCATGCGGCCAAAATAGCCCATGCGGCTCAGAGAGTTATGCGGTTGAGGTAATCATACGGCTGGTCAAATCCATACGGCTAGGACAGAATACATCCATGCGGCTCTGGCATAATCATGCTTCTTATTCAAAGTATTTCAATTTTGTAAATTAAAAACTTTGAAGGGGGTCTTGTAGAAGCATAAAAAAGAAGAAAAATATGATCCATGCGGCCAAGGGGCCACATGCGGCTCAAGAGCCCCATACGGCTCAAACACAGAGTGGACTCCATGCGGCCAGCAGAGGGAAGCCACGTGTCCTTTTTTTAGAACGGCTGTAACCAGCGTCATTCAAACGTAATTAATGCTCTGACGGCTGATAATTAATGCTCTGACGGCTGACAGCTGACAGCTGACAGCCCTGACGAAAAGTAGTCATGATGACTGACACAAGAGCAACATCTTTCTAGGGAACTGGGAAAAATCTTCACAACTTCGAGGCTAGTTTATGCGGCCAGTCTAGACGAGTTCATGCGGCCTGTGCAGAGAAACCTATGTAGTTCGATCATGAAGGACCCCCATGCGGCTCGGTCATGAAAGAAACCCATGCGGCTCGGCCATGAAGACTCTCATACAGCTCGGCCATGAAGACCCCCATGCGGCTCGGTCATGAACATATTTATACGGCTCGGTCATGATGACCTTCATGCGGTTCGAGTATAGAGACTATTCATGCGGCTCGGTCATGAAACCTTTCATGCGGCTCGGTCATGACGACCTTACTGTGGCCCAAATATGAACGCTCCTCATACGGCTCAACAATGATGACAGAATACGTGTCCTAAAGATAATCAAATTTTGGGTCAGATCCCAACGATTTGGGACACGTGGCAAGAGAATGAATTAAATTGATTCATTCAGCTTTGCAAATATCAGCAAATCATCATGATGGAGATTTATTGCAATCAACATTAATGACTGACATGATTTGGCATAATCCTCATTAATGGCCCAGATCCTTCACGCTCAAGATTAATGGTCCAAATGGATCATTTACCAGGTGGCCGCTACTTTGAGAATGGGCAATCATTGTAAACCCTAATGATGCTCCCCACTATTATAAATAGCAGGGTGCCATTCCCTTGCAAAGGAGACTGACAGAGAGAGATACGCACATACGGAGATACACTCCCCCAATAATCCGAGAGAAATCCACAGAGATCAATCCAGAGAGAGAGAAGCCAGAAGAGCAATACGAGGAGAGCAAGAAGAGCATTTCTTTATCAACGCCAACCATCTCGTCACAGGAGCCAAGACTGTGTCCGATCGTCCAAGGAGTAAGGCAGAGCTGCCGTCGCTTTCCCGAGCCTCTATTGTCACCCCCCAGAATCAAAAATAAACAATTGTACTTAGATTGTTGTATCTAGGTTTTCGTCCCTAGGCTTTCTTTGTACAAGCGAGTTTGTAACGTGAAGTAAAAGTCCAGTCCTCCCATAAAACTATTCTGCTCTTTTATATTTCATGGCAAATAGGACTTGGTAGGCTTTGCACTTTCTAGCATAGTCTATTGCGTCCGCAACCATCGTGGGCCAGTAGTAGCCCATTCGGCGAAGACGGTCTTGCAATTTAGGGCCAGGCTGATGGGCCCCGCAAACACCGTCATGAGCTTCTCGTATGGCTTCTTTGGCTTCCGCGTTTGATAGACACCGAAGCAATAATCCAACATAGGATCGCCGATACAGCATTTTCGTCTCTGTATCGTAGAAGAATCTGAGAGAACGTTGTCTGATAGAGGTGGCTTCCTTTGGGTTCTCAGGCAGGATGTCGTAGACGACAAAGTCAATGAATGGTTGTCTCCAATCTGGGACATCGTCGATCGTCTGGGCGGAATAACTCGCCACAAATTGAATATTGTCCTTGGGGCAGACCAGTTCGTGGCCTATCACATCTACCGATTGATGAGTATGATTTGGCACTACTAGGGAAGCGGCCAGGCTTGCTAAGGCATCGGCTTTGATATTTCGGAGTCTAGGGACGTGCTCGATGAAGAACCCTTCGAATGACGAGATGATGCCGATCGCTATCTGGTGATAGGGTATCATGTCTTCGTGGCAAACTTCGTATGAGCCCCGGATCTGATTGACGATTAACAAAGAATCGCCGTATGCTTCAAGATATTCTACCCCCAGCTCCCTTGCAAGTTGGAGGCCAATGACCAATGCATTGTATTTGGCCACATTGTTAGAGCAGGGTTCTGTGAGAGAGTAAGCGTGATTGATCACCAATCCGGAAGGAGAAACCAGCACCACCCCGACTCCGACGACGATGTTGCCCTTGGGTCCAGTTCTCGAAGCACCGTCGAAGAATATTTGCCATATATCATCGTGGGAGGTTGCATGCAAGTCGACGACCTCATCTGGGATTTCTTCATATATTCTGGACGACTTCAAGCTCGGGTGGGCTGCCAAAAAGTCTGTCATGGCTTGACCTTTAACAACCTTTTGTGGGACGAAGATCATATGATAGGGGGACAACAATATTGCCCATGTAGCGAGGTGAGAGCTGAGCGCCCCTGGTTTAGTCATGAGGACTCTGAGAGGGTTGACTCGTGAGATCACATGTATGGTTTGTCCCGTGACATAATGCCGCATCTTCTGGATGGCAAACACCAGGACAAGACATTCCTTCTCCACAGCAGTATATCGGTGTTCTGGCCCAATCATTATTTGACTGAGGTAATATATGGCTTGCTCATGGCTTGCATCATTGTTTTGTGCCAGCAGAGTCCCGAGGGAATGTTCCATTGCTCTTATGTTGAGCAGAAATAGTTTTCCGGCAACCGGGGCTACCAGGACCGGAGGGTTCGACAAATATTCTTTGATGCTGTCGAAGACGCGCTGACATTCTTCGTCCCATATGAATGAGACACCTTTCTTCATGAGATGGGTGAATGGTCGACATCGCCCGGAGAGGTTGGAAATGAACCTCCTGATGTAAGCTAGCCTCCCTTGGAGGCCTCGGAGTTCGCGAAGATTTTTCGGGGGACCCATCTCCATAATTGCCTTTGTCTTCTCAGGGTCTACATGGATACCCTGGGCGGTGATGACGAAGCCCAAGAACTTCCCGCTGGATATGCCCAGGAAGGATTTCGTAGGGTTCATTTTCAAATTGTGTGCTCGCATCTGGTCGAATACCGTCCTCAGATCCTGCAGATGGTCTCCCTTACAGCGACTCTTGACGGCGATGTCATCAACATAGCACTCCACCATCTTACGTAAGTAGTCTCTGAAGATAATACTCATGGCTCTTTGATATGTGGTGCCGAAATTCTTCAAACCGAAAGGCATGACTGTGTGCCAATCGGTGTTCGAAATGATGTATACTTTTCGTCGTCCGGAGACATCTTGATTTGGTTGTACCCCGAGAAGCCATCCATGAATGACATACGTTCGAAGCCGCAGGTGTTGTCAATCATGATGTCTGTGATAGGGAGAGGGAATTCATCTTTGGGGCATGCCTCGTTCAGATTGCGGAAGTCGATGCAAATTTGAATCTTCCCATTCTTCATGAGGACGGGTACTATATTGGCGACCCAGTCAGGATGTTGCTCCTCATGAATGAAGCCACTGGCTATCAGTTTGTTGATTTCGTCTTCGATCGCATCCATGATGCCTGGGCGGAAGCGTCGCTGTTGTTGCTTGACTGGCTTTGCATCTGGCCGAATGTTGAGCTTGTGAAGAGCAATATCGGGATTTAACCCTGGCATGTCTTCATAGCTCCAGGCGAACACATCAATGTATTCTTTGACAAGTTCCAGCAACGATTCTCGCTCTTCGTCTGTTAGGCCTTTACTGACGAAGATTGGTTTTAGAGAAGATTTGCTGCCGAGGTCGACCTGCATAACCTCATCTTCAGTAGGGGGTTCCCTCTGTTCGAACCACTTTTCCCATTGCGTATCCAACTATTGGGCCCACGGCTCTAGCTCGAGGATTTCAGGGATGTCTTCGTCTTCTTCATAAGCGTCGGCGAATGCCATGTTGACTGACAAGACTTGTCTGAATATATCTCCAATGCTGGTATCTGAGTCGGAAGTTGGTGACCCGGTCGAATGTGAATGCCAGTCACATTCTTCATCTGAACTTTCATGGGTCGTCGTAGGTGTAACATACCCTAACCTGCATCAAGTCTTGCTATAGTAGTCCCGTGGTTTGCCAGCCGGGACCGGTGGCTTCAAAGGTAATCATCGTCCAGTACCGTAGTTCAAGCCTGGCGTCGTCTCCAGATCGTATCCCTGTTTCTGCATGAGATATTTGGATTAGGGGCTATAAAGATACAGAGGCAGCCTCCCGGCATCCGATCCAAGGTCGACTTCTTCTATGCTGAAGGGATGCGGATCGTCCTTCCGACCGAAGATGATTGGATGGTCTCCTTCCTTGATTATGCGGTAAGCGTCTTCCACTGGAGTAAGCTGGATCGTGGTGTACACATTTGTCACCTGTGTGTGTAGGTGAGTGCCTATACCGTGTTCCATAGCATACATTGTACAAAGCTTATTAAGCTCGAGGTAGTTCAAAGATAGCCCTTTATTGATGAAGTAAGGTATCTTTTCTAGGGGATTACATCATCTGCGGAGGGAACATCAGTGTGGACAGCCACATACTTGGCTAACTCCGGTTCCTCTTCGGCTACCCCCTGCATAAATAAAGACTGAGAGGACGACCTAGGTAGCTTGATCGTCAGAGGTTCAGCTGATGAAGCAGAGCATGGAGTTGTTGGCAGACTAGCGACCCCCAGCTTGGTACTCGATGCTGGGCGGGGAGTAGTTGGTTCGCTAGAAGTTCCAGACCTTGCATCAGGGTGATGACCCTTCTTGGGAAGGCGTATCATCATTGCCTTGTCGGAGGGATTGAGCTTCTCCGTCTGCGGCTGGCCGGCTCTCGGCAGCCTGATTATCAGTGGCTCCGTTGAGGGTCTTAGCATTTGGCCAGACCTTGGCAGCCGGATTATCATCTGCTCTTCTTGTGCTGAGAGGCTGATTACGTCCCTACGCAGAGTGGCGGTAAGGAGTGCAGACTTGCCAGGTTTGTGAGCTTGGAGATGGATCGTCAGAGGTTCTTCTGATCCTGTAGCTATCTCGGTACGAGCTTGCACATCTCCTTCATCAAGGTGCTTCTTCGACTTTTCGTACAGGCAGGAATCTGAGTAGTAGGATTCGACCCTTTGAAGGGATCGATATCAGTAAATTTTGTCCTCACGAAGCCGTGTTTGTCGACATATTTGAAGCACTGGTGCAGCGTGGAAGGCACAATCATATAATCGTGTATCCAAGGGCGCCACAAGAGGATATTGTAAGAAGTGTCTGCATCTATGACGTAGCAGGTGACTTCAGATTGGAGATCGCCAATTTGACACTTCAGACGAATCTTCCTAATTAGATAGCTTCTGCCCGAATTGAAACCGCTGATGGCGGTGCTTGTAGGCGTCAGACGATGCATTGGGATGTAGAGATGATGTAGCAGACCCTTCGGGATAATGCTTATGGAAGAGCCAGGATCAATGTGCATCCGATCCACTTTTACGTCGCCGATGTATCCAGTGTAGTATAGCGGACGATCATGCAGGTTGGTTTTGATGAGCATGTCCTGCGGAGTGAAGACAATGTTGGGCATAGCTCTCGTGCAGGCGCTGTCTTGGAGATCTGCAGGCGGGTTTTCTCCCGTGAGGTTGACTTGCGCCAGACATGCGTCGACATTTTGGAGTGTATCGCTCAACGCCGCACGAACATCCTTGGAGAGTCTCAGAAGCTCGTATAATGACAACTTGGCCGGCGTGTTGGCCAATTGCGCTAAGATGTCAAAGTTGTAGGGCTTCTCCAGCCCTTGTGATGCCTCTTTTCGGAGGGATTTATCAAAGCGAGTCTCCCTCGGCCTAGGCTTGTCGGTCATCGGAGGCTGAGCCGGTCCCGGAGCATCAGTTGTAGTGGGCTGATGATCTTCAGCCGGATTGTCAGCCACAGGTTGGGATTGTGCCCCAGACCGCGTGACTACGGCTGTAGCTTCTTTGGTATCTGCCGAGATTGTGCGACAGGACCTGACTTTTCTACTCTTCTTCTTGCAAATGGAAGATGGTGTGGGCTGAGTCACTTCTGATACCAAGTCTGGATGGACCCACATCACCTCCCCTCGTGATGTGGTGAGAGGACTAGACCAGCAGCCTGATCTCGGGGAGGTGGAAGATTAGCAATATCCATTGTCGTCAGAGGGATGGGGACCACACCGTCTTGAGTTTCTGTCGAAGGAAAGCTGCCGAATTGTACTGACACCATATTGGCTGCGACTGTTACCTCTTCAAAATCGATGGCCAGAGCGTTCGAATCGATGAGGTTTTGGATGTACCGTTTTAGTTGGTAACAGTCGTGTGTGGCATGGTAGACGTAGCGGTGGTAATGGCAGTACTTTGGGTTCTCCATGTCTGCCGACCGAGGTTCCCGTCTTGGTGGAGGAAGCTGAATTATGTCTCCTTGTATGAGCATGTCCAAGATGGGCTTGACGTGACCGTCTTTGAAGGAGTAAGTGATTTGCGGCCATTGTTTGTCTGCCGGCTTTGGCTCAGGTTTCTGTGCTGTATCGGCCACCATAGCCTACTTACCCCTGCTGTCCCGATTGTTAGAGGGGCTACCCCCATTGTCATTGTTGGTGTTAGGACGCTTGCCCTTGTTCTCTCCGTCCGAGATATGCAATCCCAATTGGCGAGCCTTCTTCAATCGTTCTTTGGCGCTTGTGGCACTGATGATAAACGTCTTTCAGTCCTTGAATTGACTTTCGCCCATCCAGAGACTGATTGTTGGGAGCAATCTTTTTTGGCAAATTTTAATCAAGGAGGAATTTGGATTTCCAGACGGCAGCTTCATTACAGTTTGGCGAAACTGCTCAATGTAATTCCTTGTCAGCTCTTTCTCCCCTTAAACGACATCCATGAGGGTGGACATTGTGATATCCTGCCCTACTTCGTAGAATCTCTCTAAGAACATGCGTTTGAAGCCGGTGAACGAGTGGATGCAGTTGTCTGGCAGGTTGCGATACCAATCGAAGGCGACCCCTTCCAATGCCCCGATGAATAAACGTGTGAGAATGGCATCGTCCTGGGGCAGATGGTCGGTGGTAACCTCGAAGTAAGTGATGTACCGACTTGCTGAGGTCTTGCCATCATAAGGATTGATATTGAATGGCTTATATCTTGGCGGGAAGGGGACATTCCTCCATTCAGCAGGGTATGGTTGCCGTATTCTGAGGTCTTGAAAATTTTCTCGAGCGTGAAACATGGCTCGGAGCTCTTGGACCTCTCTTCTCGCTTCGCGGGCTTCGTCCACGGCGGTGGGGGCCATTGTTTCATGAGGATCGTTGCACGGGTTCGGTGCCGCCGAATTCGAGTCTGCATTGACCACAGGTCCAGCATTTGTTTGGCCAGGCGTCCCTCTTTGCAGAGTTGGAAGGGCCAATTTGATCTCGTCCACAGACTTGACCAAGGCAAGCAATATGGCTTCGAGAGTGTCGATGCGTTGGCGATCGCTGGAACCACCTTGGCTGCTGTCTATCATGAATACCGTCTTCACATGAGGAGAGATAGACGGAGCGGTGGAGGAAGCGCCCTCCGAATCATACCCCTGTAGTGAGAAGTCATCGGGGTATGTGGGTAGGTTCTCTTCTGGTTCAAACTCGAAAGGAACAGTACCCCCAGTCTCCGAGTTTGCCTCGTCTTGGGAGTTGTGGACGTCCTCGGGGACGTCGGGGTTTGCTGCATCTGATGGAAGAGTTGTCTCCCCCGGCTCGTCTTCTTGGAATATCAGATTGTTGTGGAGGTTCGAAGGAGTGCTACACCCAGTCCCAGCAACCCCCTGTGTTGTGGACGACAAATCTCCTACTGTAGCAGATTTCGTCTTAGAACGGGTGCCTTAGAAAACTCTGATGGTGGGCACCCGCTTAGACGACAGTCTTTTAGTCGAAGTGGTTGAAATCTTCGGGCTGGGAACATTTGTCTTCTTTCCTCTCCCATCGGTGGGGACTTTCTGAGCAGAGTTGCAGAAGACGACGGAAAGTACCTCGTCTTCTGAAGATGGCTGTTGCAGTCTTTGAAAGACGGACTGTCGGTCTTTTTACACCGTCGCGTTATTGCAGCAGCAGTTGACGATGACTTAGGTACAGTGACGTCCGTAGGAGGACTCTTTGCACCCCGATACATCTTCTCTTTTCTTGCGTTTGTGGAGGATGGCCTCACGCAAGTCAGATGGGTCTGGATCGACCATGTTTGCTCCCTGGATTTTGGAAGACTTTTGCGAACCTCTCTGTCCGTTTGCCGCCGGAGGCTGGACTCGAGAGGTTCTGTACAACTTCCTATCTGAGGCCCGTATAACGGTATGCGGGACGCTCAGATGGTCAGAGATCGAATCAGCGGATCGAGCTTGCCAAGCTCGTGCTGCCCTAGACTTCTTCGCTCTAGTACGTAAAGGCACATAGTAGGAAGAGTCTAGGTACTGCTGGAGAGAGTCAGACATTTCTTCTTAGGAGCACAAGAGATCAGGACCATAAGATTGGCGGTCGAAGACGGAGCCGCGCAGGGTAGGCGTCATGCTGCCGTCTCAACAATCTTCATGCGGCTGGCGGACGTAGCCGCATAGGCTTTCTTCATACGGCAAGGAGTCTCAGCCGTATGAGTTTTCTTCATGCGGCTGGATGATTTGGCCGCATAGACTTTCTTTATGCGGCTGGCAGATTCACCCGCATGAGTCTCCTGCATGTATTTGGCAGATTTGGCCACAGGAGTGTTCGGCTTCTTCTTGGGGCGCATAGAGTCGCTCTTTGTCCCTGCAAGTCCAGTATCGTAGTGCTTTCCTCTGTCGGACTTGGAGACAGCAGAGTTCTCTACGGCTCGAAGTGGAGCCGTGTGAGAGTCGCCTTCGTCGTCTTGGGTAGGAGAGAGTACCCCATCCAGAGCTTATGAAAGAGCAAACGACTTTGGCCTACACTCGCAGCGAGCTTTCTTTGTGCGGGTTCGCTTCTGAATCGGTCCGGCACTTCCTTCAGAGGGTATTTCTTCAAACGCCTGTTGGTCGAAACGGATGACCATCTTCTGTTGCGTGAAGCCAAGCTTGGTTGCATCCGACTGCGTCACCAACTCCTCAGCCGTGGAGAAGTTTGTCCCCAGCAGAGTCGCCATCGTGTTTGCCATGAAATATAAAAGAGCAGAATAATTATCGGAGGACTGGACTTTTACTTCACGTTACAAACTTGCTTGTACAAAGAAAGCCTAGGGACGAAAACCTAGGTATAGCAGCCTAAGTACAATTGTTTATTTTAGATTCTGGGGGGTGACGATAGAGGCTCGGGAAAGCTACGGCAGCTCTGTCTTACTCCTTGGACGATCGGTATGCAGCCTTGACTCCAGAAGATTGCTTGGCGTTGAAGAAATGCTCTATTTGCTCTCTCTCTGCTTTTTTCTTTCCAAGTATTCTGGTGCTCTCTAATCTCGAAAAAGGGTCCTCTTCGTAAGGGAATGGCACCTTGCTTTTTATAAGAAGGGAATGCTATCATTAGGGTTTATAATGATTGTTCCTTAAAGTGGCGGCGGCCTGTTGATTGATCAATCTGGGCCATTAGTTCTGAGTGTAATGAATCTGGGCCATTAATGTAGATTATGCCAAATCCTCTCAGCAATTAATGCTGATTGGAATAATCTTCCTTATGATGATCTGCTGATATCTTCGAATCTGAATGAATAAGTTTAATTCATTCTCCTGCCACATCTCCCAGATTATTGGGATTTGACCTAATCTTTGATTGCAGTAAAATTGGCTTTATGACACATATCCTGGGAGCCATTGAAGGATCTGAGCCGCATGAGGATTGAGCCGCATAAACCCGGCCTCGTGTCAAGGCTGTTGGGGAGTGGCCCCCGAACCTTCGAATCACATGATAATCTGGACCGCATGGACGTAGGTAGCCGCATAACGGGTAACCCCTTTGTGAGCCGTATGGAGATGATCCTCGTGAGCTGCATGGGGGGACGTCTGCTTGAGCCGCATAGGGCTGTTTCGATCTGGGCCGCATAGGGCAACTTCGGTCTGAGCCGCATGGGGGGTCTCTGCTCGAGCCGCATATGACTGTCCACGTGCCTAGGCTGCGTAGCATTTTCTGGATCTCGGGGGATTATGTCAGAAATTTCCTTCATTTTCCTACGAGTCTGTCATTATGACAGAGTCATAATTACATCTTTGTGTCAGGGCTGTCGTCTTGCCAGAGCTGTCAGCCGTCAAGGTAATTAATGCAGTAGGGGAAGAGTTGCTTGTATGCTACGTGGCACCTCTCTGAGCCGCATGGAGATCACAGAGCCGCATAGACGCGTTGAACCGCATGGGTCCTCTGAGCCACATGGGCTTTCTGAGCCGAATGGGGTTTCCTAGCCGCATAGCTCTTTCTTTATTATTTTCCATGCTTCTACAATTTTTACCGACCACAAGAGTCTTAAGCATGTGTTTACCCAGAAGGATCTAAACATGCATCAGAGGAGATGGCTAGAGCTACTTGTAGATTATGACATCAACTTACAGTATCATCCTGGGAAGTCCGACGTAGTAGCAGATGCATTGAGCAGGAGAGTCGGAGTTTATTTTCTAACAGCACAGCCAGAGTTGTTAGCAAATCTTCAGAAGATGGATATTGAAGTTGTTCTTCCTTCTAGTATGGCATTGATGGCCAGTATGCAAGTTCAGTCCAGTATAGTTGAGAGGATCAAGTTAACTCAATCAACG
Organism: Iris pallida; assembly: GCA_029216955.1. Classification (NCBI taxonomy): domain Eukaryota; kingdom Viridiplantae; phylum Streptophyta; class Magnoliopsida; order Asparagales; family Iridaceae; genus Iris; species Iris pallida. The sequence goes on along the minus strand of JANAVB010016354.1, from coordinate 11,131 downwards.
GATTCTAAGCTTCGGCGGCTTAGGGCAGAATGTGTAGCAGGACGAAGACCAGAGTTATGTATTCATAAAGATGGTACACTCTGACATAGAAGGTGTCTTTGTGTACCCAGTGGTGATATCAAACAGAAGATCATGGCAGAAGCTCACAGTTCTCAGTATTCAATTTATCCCGGCAGTACGAAGATGTATCATGATATTCGACAACATTTTTGGTAGAATGGCATGAAGAAGGAGATAGCCCGGTTTGTCTCTCGTTGTTTGGTTTATCAGCAAGTTAAAGCCGAACATCAGAGACCAGCTGGACTTCTTCAACCTTTAACGATCCCAGAATGGAAATGGGAGTACATTACCATAGATTTTATAACTGGATTACCTAGATCTCTAGCTAGGAGAGATGCTATCTGGATTATAGTTGACAGACTCACCAAGGTAGCTCATTTTCTTCCTTTCAGGGTTGGTCAGTCGACGGATCATCTTGCAGAGATGTACCTCAGGAAGATAGTCAGATTGTATGGAGTACCAGTCAGTATTGTGTTCGACAGAGATTCAAGATTTACCTCGTACTTTTGGCGGAGTCTTCAAGAGAGTTTGGGGACTCGCCTCAAGTTCAGTTCAGCTTATCATCCGCAGACAGATGGTCAGTCAGAACGTACGATACAGACTCTTGAAGATATGTTGCGGTCCTGTACGCTTGACTTGAACTCGATATAATCATGATATGTTAATATTGTAATGATAATCTATACACGGCATAATTTTGTGACAACTCATGATAGTGGCCCGTCGTGGCGTGCTCCTAACAAGTAACATGACATGATGGTGACCCGCTGTGGAGCATCCCCGACAAGTAATCCTGACATGAACTCATGAACACCGTCGCGACGGTTATCTTGACCTGCTAAGTAATCTTGACATGTAACCTTGAACACTGTTGCGACGGCTAACTTGACATGCTAAGAATATTCTCGTCTTGACACCGTGGGTGATTACTTTGGACCTTGTCTGTAAAAGCTGCCAGTCTAGTCTCGTCTTGCATCATGTCTAGGACATGAATTCCTGGTTACCACGATCAGGGATTCATACTGAATCTGACTAGGATAATGACTAGATTGATCAAGTAGTTCATGAAAAGATTTCCCAGCTATAGGCAGTCCCGTTATCTGGGCGCTCTAACTGGACTTGTAGCCTGCTATCGAGTAGGGCACATTTCTAGCACACTGTCATGTGTTGTACCCCCAAGTCACCTAATCCAACTCTCTCAACTTGTGACCGGATAACCTGGATTAAGTCTGCAGGGCTTGTGGCTGTTGAAACATCTCGATTACATATTGCTAGTAACTAGACTTGTGATAACCCTAGTTAGTTAAAGTATAAAGCCGTACTCATTGCTTGGCCATGATTGATTGGATGGAGTCCAGCCTAGTCTAGTCTTGTCCCGATCCTGTACAAGATTGTTACATGACCTAATTGCTTGTACTTTACTTTATCGATAAATGGTGGAAAACCAAGTTCCGTTCAGATGAAGGGTTACAACCCCGGTCCTTGTTTGGTTTAAGGGTTGTAACTTGGTTATCTGAATAGTCCTATGGTTATCTTATCGTATATCATCATGATTTTTCTATATCACCAGTCTTTTATTATATAATTATGTTTTTTTGCTAATTGTTGGTTTTAGTTCTTAAGTAAAGTCTCCCTTGTGGCACTTGCTCTTAATGGGGTCTAACCAAGCTGGTTTTGTATGGCCAGATTTTGGAGTAGCACCCGAGGATCTTCCAACCTTCCAGCCAGATGGTGAATACTAGACGCAACCTTGGCAACGAGTGGGTTTTATTTTGCTCTTCTACTCTATTGTAAATTACTCTTTTGAGGCGTTTAGCCGCCAAGCAAGTGTTAGCTCGTGTTAAATTTATATTCCTGTCTGCCTAAGGGCTGTAATATGATTGACAAATCCTAGGGTTGATCATGTATGACTTAAACTCTTGCTAGTCTTCATATTTTGTATGACTAGCTTCATGATCATCTGAATATGTAATGTATGGGATGCCTTATTTTATATGTCTGATGATCTATCCTCTTGTTACATTTACTTGCTTGCTTGAGATTGAGACACTAGGCTTGTTCTTGACCTTAAGAAACTATTGGCTTGTAGTTAAACCCTCATGTATCTAGACAGCCGTGACCGCATATGGAGGTGGAATTTACTTTAATATACGTAGATGGCTGTGTCTGTCCCCCGCTCTCCAGTATTCTGGTTTTGGGGCGTGACAATAGCCATGCGCCCAGAACTCGCATGCGCCTCCAAAGCATGCGCCCAGAACTCTGCATGCGCCTCAAAATCTATGCACCCATACTCGCTTCTGACCTCAAAAGTTAGAAGCTGAGACTCCTCATGCGTCCAATACTAGGCGCATCCACCAGATCAACATACAAAGATCTTTGAGCCATGAACATGTGCCACGTGTCATTGACTCAGTTCTTTCTACGAATGGGTGCCAACCATCCAAGATCTCAGCAACAACCGAATCCCAACAACTGCCACGTGTCAGCTCCCCCGCAACTCAACTGTGTAGTTCAAACAGATTTAGCTCCAGCTCCTTGGCGCATCGTCCATGCGCCTAACAAAGTCAGCCATGTCGTGTCCCTACGTGTAAGTTCTCCATACGCGTGTCGCATATGCATGCATAAGCAGATCACTCTGCTGCCTATAAATAGAAGGATCATTCCTTCATTCAATCTCTCGAAGCCCCACTTCTTGAACAATTTTCAACCACTTCAGCATCCAGAGCACTTACAAGAGTCCTAATCCTCTTCAAATCGCTGCTCGTTCCAGAGCAACCCAGACTTTCAGAGAGTTCAAGATCGTCAACGGCGTTAAAAAATTTACCACTCGCTCCATCGCCGTAGATTCTAGATGAAAACAAAAGTTTACCCCGAGCATTACATCGAAATCCTATATTGTACTCTATTATGTTTGTAATTAAATACAAAGTTCATTCCATAACTTATTTAATAGAAAACAAGCTTGTACATTTTTCAACTATTTTAGCATCCAGAGAACTAGCAAGAGGCCCAATCCTCTTCAAGTCGGTGCTTGTTCTAGAGTAATCCAGACTTTCATAGAGTTCGAGATCGTCGTCAGATCGTCAACGGAGTGAAAGAATTACCACTCGCTCCATCGCCACAGTTCCTAGATAAAAACAAAAGTGTGCCCCAAGGATTACATCGAACTCTTACATTATACTCTATTCTATTTATAATTAAATACAAAGTTCATTCCACAAATTGTTTAATAGAAAATAAGATGGCGACTCTGCTGGGGACCACTTTCTCTTCCAACGAGAAGGTTATGTCACAGTCTGACGACAACAAGCTCGGATCCTTCCAGAAGATACTGGTGGTATGCCTCAATCAACGGGCGTATGAGGAGTTTATCTCTGAAGGTAGCACGAGTCCTTTGAAGCGACTGCCAAAGCCGAAGAAGACTCGCCAAGTCTAGGTGCAAAAAGGTGATGCACCGAGCACCACAATTGAAGAAGCTCTGCCGATGCAGCCAATCATTCATGCTGATATTCTCAACAAGCAAGATGTTGCTACCGGTGCAGCACATCTTCCAGGGAAGCGCAGTGCTAACTGCAGCTCCCAACCTTCTTCTTCCTAATCGAAGAAGATGTACCGACGGAACAAAGGTGTAGTTGCTTTTCCGCGCATGAGCTCTGATGTGCAGGGGAAAACCTCTATCTTTGACAGAATCACTCACTGTCATGGCGAGGAAGAATTAGATTCTTAGTACTATATGCCTTTATGGGCTAGTATAAAGAAGTCCAAGGTAGCACGGACCATACACCCCAAACGTGCTATGCCAGCAGGGAACTAGAAATGCGCACTGAAAGTCAAAGGCGCAGTTGATGGTAATCTATATAGAGTCGACTCAGGTGCTTTGGCACCAGCATTGAGTCAACTCTCGATGTCCCCTTCCCACTTGGGCGCATCCCCTGTACATAAAACCAAGCTGAGTAGGGCAAATCCTGCGGCTTTGAACCCGTAAGCCCATGTGGGTTGTACGCATGAAATGGGTTCAAGTCGCGATACACGTAGCTCTTCCACCAACGAACTGGCATATTTCATGTGCTGGAACTAGATCAGGGGGCGCAACATCCATATAACCACCCCGATGCTTGGCCCTGCCATACGCCTAATGCGGGTTCGAATGTGAACTCTCCTCACATGATCTACGCAATATGATCACTTACAGACGTAGATCGGAAGAGATGGACTCCATGCACGAGTTGCCCCTCGTGGGTCATACTTGTGCTATTGTCACCATCAATTGCTGCTGTTGTAAAACAACGGCTGCACCACAAAAGCAGTCTGTATTCCAACGATTGCAACCAGCTGCACCCATCCGACATTGTCTTAGAAAAAGGGTGCCAATCGACGACAAGACAGAACCTTCGATTGTCTCGTGCCATGTCATCTCCAATTTCCATACATCTGGAAGAAAAACAAACACTACCAACTGTTTGACCTCGGCTGGTCCGTCAAAAAGCCGACCGAAGAAAAGCAAAGCAACAGTCTCGCCAACTGGGGTATTCCAGAATACTCAGTTGAGGAGGAAGACGATACATGCCAAGGGTGATCAGACCCCGACTGTCCACGACAATCCCTCATTCGAGGATGAGGATATCCATCAAGGAACCGATACTGATGTAGCTTGGGGTTGCCAGTACGAGGCATTTGATGTAGCTGTAGAAACAAGAAAGCGAGGCCGAAAGTGAAGCGTCAACCAATCTATCCACTTCAACCTATGTTATGTATGTTTACATGACAGAGGGTGGCGACGACGAAGAAGTAGAAGCTCTAGCTCCGGATCTCATACGACACATGGATACCTTGGAAGTTTGCCTCAAGACACTCTCTACCACTATGTAATCCTTGACCCAAGTGGTGTTTGAGATTCGAAATACTTTAACTTCTCAACCTTTGACAAGGGCAACGGCATCTATCAGTCATGATCCTAGGGCTAACGGAGAATCAAATATACCCACTCAACGAGTATGTTCAGGAACAGATCATCATAATGTACCTCGGATATCAGCTCCTTCGGGTACCGAGCTTCATACTTTACCTCCCTTACCTGCTTCTAGCTCTACGGAGGAGCTGGTTGAGATGGTAAGAGACTTGCGCGATCGCTTTGAGGCACGAACTAAACAGGAGGAACGCCAGAAGCTTAGGATTCGACAACCTTATCCTCCTGAGTGGAACAAAGTGGTTTATCTCCCCAAATATAATCCACAAACATTGACACCATTTGACTAGAAGAAATCTTCCTGTTGATACTTGACCTACTTTCAATCTGTAATGGGACATCTCCCGAAGGAAGATGCCCTACTTACAGGTTTATTCACCAGGGCACTAAAAGGAGTTGCCTACGACTGGTACTACAGTCTCCCTGACAACTGTATATCCTCCTTCGAAACTTAACACATCTTTTCCTTGACCGATTCTACGATGGAGGAAAGGACATGATGATGTCGTCTCTGATAGAAGTGGTATAAAAGGAGAGAAAGATCATTCGAGCTTTCATCAACGCTTCCGTCAGGCATGTCTAAGGTTACCTCCGGGTATGCCAGAGCATGTGTTGATAGATTCCTACAGCATGAATACGATGCCCATAATCAAACTCTGGCTCGACTCCGTCCAGCATCTAGATTGGAGTTCGCTAATCATCAGTGCCGAAAATGCCGAGAAGAAGGCACGTGACACTCGGCTTCTGGGGTTTAGCTTTCTTATGTTCGATGACAAGGGGAAACGCACCGCCAACAACAACAACGGGCGCAAAACGAAGGAAAAAATAGGCATTGACTATGAATGCCTCAAAATGCACACAAGGTCCCGCTCAGAAACCACTGCCTGTACCAAGATTGAAGGAAGTTTACTCCTTCAATGACGAAGACACCCTGTAGCTCTTCAAAATGCTGAAGCAAAGTGACAAGATCAAGTTGCCTGATCCAAAGCATCCCGATGAGGTTGACAGGGTAGGCGGCCCTAGGTACTGTTACTACCATCGGTTCATCGGGTATCCAACCCGAGACTGTTATATCTTGAAGAACTACATATAACACATGATTAATGTGAATATCATCTCGCTTGACTATGAAGAGATGACAGTCTCTGCCAACGTGATGTCACTCCAGTTTGGTACCTTGCCACCTACTGAAGCTCAAGATAGCGTCGTCCCCATCCCAAAGGCGATGATGGAAGTAATCAACCTTCCACCAACTCGTGACAATGTGAGTGGACTAATACCATTTACGATGTCCCGGGTAGAGATCAAGTGGGTCCACCCAGATCTAGCTCCGAAATTGACTCAACAGGGAGTACATCCTACATCCAAGACTAGAGGCAAGAAAACCAAGTCTTGTCAAATGGTTTCTTCCTCCTCTTAGGAGGTCCTTCCCGTTCAGACGCGTTTATAGCAGAACATTTAGCAAGAGGAGGCTCCGGTCGAAGTGACGCCTCCTGTCACCACCATGGCTGCCCAAGTGGAAAGTTCATCCCAACCTCCAGCAGTCGACAAACAAAAGTAGAAGGAGGCTAGTTTTGACAGGCCTCTAAAAAAATACGGTGCTCCGGGGTTTACTAAACCCCACAACTTTGACATACTAGTGCAGCTCGCTAGTACTCCGGCTCGGTTATCCCTATTTGAGCTCCTCCGACTATCCAAAAATACTCGAGAAGCTCTATGTGAATTGTTGATGGATGCTGAGTCTTTCATCAGTTAGGTTAAACAACCTGAAGTAGATCCAGCAGCCTGTCTGCACTGCCATAGCATAGGGGAAATCATCCCAACATCACGTTTACTCAGCAAGACATGCTGCTGAAGAACGACCGACACAACAGACCGCTATATTACACAGGGTATGTCGATGCCATCAAGGTAGATTAGATCCATATCGACCCTAGGTCTTCCCTTTGCATTATCTTTCAGACATTGGGGATCTCGATGCATCGCTTGACTGCATCCAACAATACAGTCAGCAGCTCCAACGGTAGCAAGGGTGAATAGCTAGGAAAGATCCGGCTGAAATGTTATATCGGTGATCACCAGACTGAGGTGACTAGCTACGTCGAAGATACGGACGTCACTTATAACATCCTGCTAAGGAGGCCATGGATACATGCATACATGGTGGTGTCATCCACTTTCCAATATTACATAAAATATGTGTCAACTAGTGGCATAGTCAGGACGGAGTTTGCAGATGTCGATCCTTTCAGAGGGATTGAAGCCTTTTTCACCGACTCCAATTTGTACAAATTAATTCATCTAGACAATGAAGCCAACGATGCCGATGACGAAGCAGAAGCCGAAGAGAGGCCAACATTAAAGCAGAAATGATGACCAGTGCCCCTCTGAAGGTGCGACTCAAGGGAAAACCTCCCCAAGCATTGGCCCCAATCATGGTCAATCTACGCGGGAGGGCACCAGCATCTTTGGTTGAAACAATAACTGAAGCCCCTTTGAAGATACGACTCAAGGGGAGACCTCCCCAAGTGTCGGCCCCTCTTGTGGTTAAGCTGTAGGAAAGCACAAGTCTCGGAGGCACAAGCTGAGACACATCTCAAAGTATGGCTCATGGGGAAGCTTCTCCAATCGTCGGCTCCCCTCACGATCAACCTATGAGGGAAGGCCCCAGCATCTCTCTCAGTACAGGTTCAAGAGCCAATATAAGTGCTATTTCCGATGAACTCTCCCGAATCGCTCAAGGCTACTTCAGTTCTCACTGATGAGGAATTAAGAGAGTACATATCTGCCAATGTCGATGCCTCGTCTCTTGATGACGTACTTTCCCGGGATAAGATCTCGTATTTTATCAATAAAAGGATGTCTTTGAATTATTCTAGTTTTCCACATTGGAATGCCATGTATACTCTAGATAATGCCTTACATTCGTTGCAAACTCAAATAATGACTGTTAATCATGTAAATCAAGTCGTCCCTTACCAAGGAGTCTGTTATATAGTTCTACCTCGGAACCATGATAAGGAACCTATCATCTTTGGCAAAGTCGAGCGTCATCAAGACCTCCCATCAATCGAGCCAGAACCTGACACCAATAGAATGCAAGTATATTGGTACACTGATCAAACAAAGTACCTCATCCAAAAGATGGGTTATGACTTGAAAAGCGACTAAGGTCAAAACTATGGCAAAGGCCGACGTCTTCCCTTACGGCCCCCAGCTCCAAAAGGGAAGCCATAAGACTACTACCATCACACTCGATGGGTGGTAGGCTACATCATACCTCCCACAACCCTGGAGAGTTCAGAAGCGGAAGAGGCTACACACTCTCACTCATCTGAAGCTTCAACTTGGGACTCCGACACCAGTATCGGCCCGATCTTCAGGAAAGTGTTCTCAGTCAACATGACATCCACACATCCTTCAGACGAAGAGGACGATGATCAAACAGTAGAGTTCTTCGAGGAAGAACCCTGGGCTCAACTCCTAGGTGCACAGTGGAAATCTTGCTTTGAACTATGAGAACCCCCTACCGAAGATGAAGTCGAACAGATCGACCTAGGGGATTGTCACGACCCGCATCCGCTTCTCTGGATACGAGACATTTCCAAGCCAGCCTACGCCGCAAAGTCGGCGGTAGAACGCTGTCACGGCCAAGATGCTCAAAATTATAAAATAATATTTATTGTTCATTCATATTTCTTAGATTTATTACAACAATTACAAGATTTATATTGGAAAGAAAATACAATATTCTTATACATTTAATGAAAATAATACCACTATCATTTATTTTTAGGTTTATGTCTGCAAGTACACTCGTATCTCCCCAAAGCTAAGTGAAACCACGGTTAACCTAAAAATGCTGATTTCCAGTCAGAAATGGAACAAGTACACAAACCGACGGTAATGCGAAAACACAATAGAATTAACAAGACATGAAAATAGCATATGAGAGATGAAAACTGAAAAGATACTGATGACATGGCACGGTGGAGAAGACAAGGAAAAAAATAAATAAAAGACAACTAGCTATGTGGTGTGAAATATCCGTTTCGACATGTGAACGGCTAGGGGGTAAATCCGGCACCCTGCACGTATCGTGTACAGCTGCTATTATTCACGAATAGACTCATAGAATAGTTCTGGGTAGTCCACATGTCTACTAAGATATTTCTCCTTCCGACTACTTCGTGTGACGAGCGTGTCAACAAGCAGCAAGATATATGTATAAATATGAAATAAGAAGACTACTATGAATCGAAAGTAATCAGAAAGTGCACTTGCCTGAGGTCCTTAGCTGGTGAAACGAATAATACAATACCACTCAATGAGCCACAATCAGTCAACACATGCAGAAGTCTCCAGATGCTAAAATAAATATTACCAATATTTTTAGAATAGTCAAATTAGCTAGGATTGCCTGTCCTTAAGTCCAATTCTGGAGACAGGGGCAAAACGGTAATTTTAGGCAAAATTGATGTCCGCCGTTGGACCCGTTTTACACCGAAATGCGTGCCAGAGTCAACCGTCTCTAAAGTTGTCAAACTATATGTCAACAGGGTCGGTTTTTTGGTACGAATCCAACCGTATGTCCAAAGTTGGATTCCGGTGGGCCGTGCACAAAATTGCCCGTTGAGTCAGACCGTGGGGCCCGCAAAACGGCGTTCCGATTCAACTGTCTCAGAATCAGACCAAACTTGGCATACAGGACCAAAAAAATGATTCGGTCCTGTTGGTGCAAGTTTCGTCTCGATCTGACGAACGTGCACAAAGTAATTGAAAAATTTGCACAGAGATCGATACGGTGAATTTTGACGGATATGCATCAAATTCGTCGCGCACACGCGACCAATTTGAATTCCGTCAAAGCCCACACGTCCACGAAGTCGTTACGCACCTTTCGATACTTTTGGTTCGTGACCATGTCGCCCAGATTGACGGGACGCACGTCGTATCGAAGGATTTTATTGATTTTCAAACAGGTTTTTCTCCAATTTCAAACTGGTTTATACCTCTGCATACTTATCCGTAATGAAAACTATTAATTGGGTTTCCATGCCTTATACATTGTCTATAATACTGTTCAGATAGATTTTCTAAACTGTTGGTGGACCGACGAAGAATCGCCTTCCAAAACCTACGTTGGGACTGGGTTTTGCCCTGTTTCCTAGCAGGTTTTTCGTACGCGTGTAGTGCAAGGTATAACGAGCTAGTCGAATCGAAACGAAGGGGGTTAAGTTAAGTGCATACCAGAGGAAACGGCTCTCGAAACGATCGAGCGATCTTTGAGATTGGTCATTGCAAAGTTGGCTCGGCATCACGTTGCGGCTGCCCTGTTATTCCTCTAACGCGCGGTTGGTCGGCGGTTCCTGGCCGCGTATGGTAGCACACCGGCGGCGAGCGGCCGCCCAGATGCTCGGGAAGTCGCTGGTTAGGTTAGGGCTTAATGCTCTCGATCATATATTTATATATATAGGCGCGCATACTTGGTTTGGAGAAGATCGAATGGGGAGGGATTTCCTCTCGGTTTGTTCTGTTGGGGCTCGGGTGTTATAGGCGAGGGTTTGGGCCTACTCGGCTGTTGCATTCACTGTAGCAGCTTCGACTGAGATGGGTTTTGGGGAGTGCTCGGGCTAGGCTCTATTTTTTCTTTCTATCTCCCCTTTATTTATTATATGTAATTGATTTATATATATATATATATATATATATATATTTTTTATATATATATATATATATATAGAATATATATATATATATATATATATATATTACATAAAATATATATATATATCTATATATATATATATATATATATATAGATATATATATATATACATACATATATGTATATACATACTATATTTTAATATATTTACCCTACATATATAATATTTGTATATACACACAAATACCCACGTATAATATATATATTTATATATACATAAAAAAATATATACATACACATACACCCTATATATGTATACCTATATATAACACATTTATACATATAAATTATATAACTCTGTATATATATTCACTTTATTTTATAAATTAATGCGAGTATATATTCACAATTATTTAATAGGTACCCAATTATCCATA
>JANAVB010016353.1:0-17593 GCA_029216955.1 Iris pallida | reverse complement strand
CTCACCTCACTCCAGGATACTAAATCACACATAGGATCCCTCCCACTGGTCTACTTGCAGAGGCAAAGGCATATGCCCCCAATTCGAAGACTGATACTAACTAGTGCTGCAAACTCAAGGATGCATGAATTTGGGTCTGGTAATGAAGTTACTGTATCTAGACATGGATATTTGGGCAGATGAATCAATATAGGTTAATACATCTGATGCAGGTGGGATATAATCCATATGGACAGAACAACATAGTTGTAGCGACTCTAATGAAGACTGGACATAATTTAAAGAATCTGGAGAAAAGTAATTGACAGGACAGTACATAGGATGGGTTGAACACATGTATACCAAGGACTTGATCACAAAGATACAAAACTGAACTAATAATGAGACTTAACATCTAAAAATAAAGAGGGACTAATACAATATAATATAAACTGTTACTCAATGTTAGGTCTGATACATGCCACTTATCTCTTTATTTCCAATTATACACATATACTCTCATATATATATATATATATATATATATATTATATATATATATACAGGATATCCATACCCGGACAGCAGAAGCATAGAAAATATGGGGTTTATGCGGGTCACAATTTGCCGCATAAGTACTTCGGGCCAAAATAGTCCGCATAAAGGGAGCCGCATGACATATTGCACCCTATGTGGCTCGTCTCTGATTCGAGCTGCAGAAGAAGATATACGGCCAAGTTGGTCAGTCCGTCTGATAAAGCTGACAAATTCTGTCAAATATGACAAAAATGAAAGCTCTGACACTCTGACAAAAAGATAAGACGTGATCAGACAAAGTCATGCGGCCAGAAGGATTGCTACCCGAGCCGTATGAACCTTATGCGGCCCTAAAGTCTCTGAGCTTCATACGGCCAAGAGTGACTATAACCTAAGCCGCATGAGCTTTATGCAGCCCAAAATAGAATCTATGCGGCTCAAAAGTCCTTAAGCTACATGCGGACTAAGGAAGACTACGACCTAAGCTGCATGAGTCTTATACGGCCCAACATAGCTGACAACTGAAAAACTCATGCGGCTCAAAATGATTTCTATCTTGCGATAGGACACGTGGCAGGCTGACCAAGTCTCAACCACCCAGATTTGCTGCAACAAAATCCTAACAAATCGCTAGCTGGCGGCCAAAGAGAGGGTCTTTACATACTGATTAGCCACGTGGCCATGGGCCACCTATGTGGCTCAAACACATATCACTATAAATAGCAGGGTGCCACACCACTGCAAAAGGCTGGCAACCTTCGAAAGGTAATTTTTCAAGAGCTAAAGACTGCGTCGGATAGTCCAAGGAGTAAGGCAGAGTTGATACACTTTTTCGAGCCTCCACCGTCACCCCCCAGAATCAAAAACTAAATAATTTCACTTCGATTGTTTCCTAGGATTTCTTTCTAAGCTTTTCTTTCTACAAAAGAGTTTGTAATCGATTTCAGTGTTTCTGTAATACCTATTTTTGATATTTAATGGCAAACACGATGGCGACTCTGCTGGGGATGTCCTTCTCCTCTGATGAGAAGCTGGTGACGTAATTCGATGCGTCCAAGCTCGGCTCTACGCAGCAAATGCTTGTGGTTCGTTTTGACCAACAAGCCTTCGAAGAAATGCTCTCTGAAGGGAGCGCCAGCCCGTCACAGAAGCGATCCAACCCAAAGAGAACTCGTATGATGTCGGCACGCAAAATTATTGCCCCTGACCAAGTTCTCGAAGAAGCTCCTTCTGCGGCCCAAGACGGTGATCGAAGCTCTCCTGTGGCTTTGCTTTCGACCACAAAGGATCCCACTGTCCCCAAATCCAGCAAAGGAAAACACTACGATGCTATGTTTTTGGGAGCACAAGGGAAATCCATACGGACGAAGAAGAGGCCGTATAAGAGAAATGGGCAGTCTGTCATGTGGCAGCTAACTCTGGCTGCAGGCAGACAATCCATGCGACAGCCAATTCTGGCTGCTTGCAGATGGCCCATGCGGCAGCTAACTCTGGCCGCAGGCAGATAATCCATACGACAGCCAATTCTGGCTGCTTGCAGATGGCCCATACGGCAGCCAACTCTGGCCACATACAATGGCCCATGCGGCAGCCAACTCTAGCTGCAGGAAGACAGCCCATGCGGTAGCCAACTCTGGCCGCAGAAAGATGGCCCATGCGGCAGCCAATCCTGGCCATAGATAGAGTGTCTCATGCGGCCCTGTCAGAAGCTCGGTATTCGACCGTCTTTCATACGGACCCGACTCCATGCGGCCCATTAAGAATGTAGAAAATTCCAATCAGGACTTGTCTTACCTTGCATCTTCAGGTGCTAAGTTGAGGAAGTCCAGGACAGTGCGGGCCCAACAAGCCCAGTCAACAGTCCAAGCTACGGACCGTCAGCTGGCACCGTTAACTGTTATACGGGCTCCTGATGGAAAGTTGTACAGAACCACCGGTATCCAGTCCTCCAGGGCTAACGGATAGGGTGGGTCGTTAAAGTCTCCCCAACGATCGAGAGCAAGTGCTTTTACTAGCCTCGGATTAGGGAGCAAACATGATACCTACGCACTTGTGTGCTCGAAATACCCGAGTCCACAAGTTTGGTACAAAGGTAGATCAGCCTGCTATCGACTTGCATGAGGTGATCACTCACAAACGCAAAGTGGCAACCTTGGCATACGATGAGTCCCTTTCGGGATGTCATTGCACCCAAGTTATCATCAACTGCTGCTACGATAAATCGGCAACACCTGAAGATCAGCAGTCCATTTTTCAACGATTGCAGCAGCCAGCACCTGTCCGACAACGACTCGAGAAACAGGTACAAATTTTGGGAGACGAGGAGTTTTCATTCGCCTCCTGTAATTCAACTCGAAAGGTTCCTCCCAAGGAAAAAAGAAGACAGGCTCTTCTAGCCCGGCAATCTCAGCCAGTACTGTAAGAAAACTCTCATCTGGAGGGTTATTGCCGACAGCCACAAGGGGTGTCTATTTAGGCACTCGATCCAGAAAGAAGCTTCCAACACCTAGGGGTGCACCTTTCGCCTCCTTGGGAGTAGATGAAGCTGGGGGTAGCAGTCCCCTCAATATATATGACAACCCGGTGTACCAGGAGTATACACAGGGGGTAGAGATTCCCCGGAACTATACTACAGAGTTGGATTTCCCTGAGGGCGACCACCCTCGCCAAGACGATGCGGCTTCCTGCACAGGGGATAGTACTCCTTTCGAGTCCGAGGAAGATGACATTCCGATATTGCTCGACGATTTCTCTGTACGAGAATACGACACAGAGCACCTCTGCTACGGTCCCTTCCACCTCTACCCATGTACGGTCAGTCTTTATGGCTGACGATAATCATAAGGTGCCCACTGACCAACAACGTCTAGAAGTACTTGAAGCCATGCTCTTGTCCTTGGTCAAGTCAGTAGACAAAATCAAAGCTGCCTTGCCAACTCAAACTAGCTAGGATGCCCAGACAAACAAGCTTGGGACCCAGTCAATGTGGACTCTAACACGACCGTCCCTCCTTTGGGTGATGATCCTTTAGGAGCATCCATTCCTTCAGCTGCAGATGAAGCCAATGAAGCAAGGAGGGAAGTCCAGGAGCTTCGAGCAATGTTCAATACCCGAGACTCCTCGGGACCTCAGAATATGGCAGCCGTATCCCGTCGCGTGGAGAGATGTACCTTTTCTACCACGGTACAAGCCATTTCATATCGATTCGTATGACGGGAAGATCTCTACTAGTCGGTACATAACTTACTCTGAAGTCACAACCGACCACTTGCCGCATAGTGACGCCATCCTCGCATGATTATTTATCGGAGCATTGGAGGGGATTGCGTTCGACTGGTACTGCAACCTTCCCGACAACTGCATCCATTCTTTTGCCGCTTCAAGCACTATATTCCTGGAGAGGTTTTATGAAGTAGGTTATGATGTGACAATGTTATCTCTCATGGACGTCGTTCAAGGAGAGAGGGAGCTAACAAGGAACTAATCGAGCAGTTCTGCAAACCGCAATAAGATTGCCCCAAGGCAATCCCGAGAGCTCCTTGATTGAAATCTGTCAGAAGAAACTGCTCCCCATAATTAGCCTTTGGATGGGCGACGATCAGTTCAGGGATTGGACAACCTTCATCATAAGAGCTACCAATACGGAAGCAAAGTTGAAGAAGGCTCGCCAGTTAGGATTACACATCCCAGATAGAGAGGACAAGGGCAAACGTCTTGGTTCCACCTCCAGCGACAACAACAGTTGCGGCACCTCCAACCGGGATAATAAAAGCCAACAAGCCATGGTTGTCAATGCGACCAAGAAGCCTGAACAAAAATAGGCGGAAGGTCAATGGCCCAAGGTGAATTACTCATTTAAATATATTCATGTCAAACCTATCTTCGATATGCTCTTGCAAGGGGTAGGATCCAGCTCCTGTCACGACCAGTCGGACGTGAGCTTGTGAGCAAGCAAGCTACGCATCAAGCGGACTCCAGCCTAACTCGAATACGTAAACGCTGTCAAGGCCATGGTATACTGCCAAATTATGGCAAACAAATCTATATCTCAATCCACAATAAGTGTATAAAACATGAATGAACACTATGGGTCGTGGTCTGCAGCCCACTAACATAAATGTCTGATAAGAATCCAAAGAATATAACAAGAGTCCATAAAGCTGAATCAAGAAACAGGATATCCCATGATAAGGTATGAAAGCACGAGCGGATAATAAATGTAATACGATAACTGAATCTCGCAAGCGTATCATCCCATCCTCCATCCAAAACTACTAGCTAACTCTATGCAATCACTAAACCTGAAAAGATCATCAGGTCCTCAGGGGACATAGCAAGATACATAAAAACATGCCTATCTAGAAGTTTATCATGCAATAAAGAAAATATAGGAAATAAACGAGAAAAGACCAATCAACATAAAAACATGACTATACACAACTGGAAGAACCACTACGCATAAACGAACTACTGGAAGAGAACAAGAGAACACGATGTCACGATGTCAACGGATAACCAATAGAATACTCAAAACCCTCGCCCTTATTGTGGACTTACAGGTTTTATCAACTACTAACCCTTGCCCCTAGTGTGGACTCGCAGGCTAGCATCAAGAATCACCCTCGCCCCTAGTGTGGACTCGCAGGTGTGGAACAGATAACTACTAACCCTCGCCCCTAATGTGGACTCGCAGGTTAGCTTCAAAAGATCACCCTCGCCCCTAGTGTGGACTCGCAGGTTTGATCAACTACTAACCCTCGTCCTTAGTGTGGACTCGCAGGCTAGCATCAAGAATCACTCTCACCCTTAGTGTGGACTCGAAGGTGCAAAACAGATAACTACTAACCCTCGCCCCTAATGTGGACTCGCAGGTTAGCTTCAAAAGATCACCCTCGCCCTAGTGTGGACTCGCAGGTTGATCAACTACTAACCCTCGCTCCTAGTGTGGACTCGCAGGTTAGGTTCAAGAATCAAGATATATATAACTACTAACCCTCGCCCCTAATATGGACTCGTAGGTTAGCTTCAAGAATTCATGGTACATCAGTTCCGTTATGACTTATTCATCCTATGACACGATACGACTTAGTCCAAGTACAGGTGATGACATGACATGACCCAATCACGATACATGAGAGAACTAATCCAATATGAACTACAAAATTAACTATGAACAAGAACTATATATACCTATATCCAATATGAACTATAAAGCTAACTATAATAAGGACAACATATATACTAGCATGCACGATGTACAAATCATATGTCAATAATCAACTAGTAAAACTATATAATAATAGAAATATGCATGTAAATAAACTGTAGAAGGAGGCAAGGTATACTTGCCTGGAGGTTGCACGCAGATCCAACAAATTATAGTCAACTGCTAAGCCATCAAGTCCAAATCATCACAACTGTCTCCGAAAGCTAAAACAGACATTGCCAACATTCTCAGAATAGTCAAATTGGCTAGGATTTTTTGTCCTTAAGTCCAATTCTAGACACAGGGGCAAAACGGTAATTTTGGGCCAAAACGGTGTCCGCTGTTGGACCCGTTTTGCACCAAAAAATGTGCCAGAGTCAATGGTCTATAAATTCGTCAAACTACATGTCTACGGATTTGTTTTGATGATATGAACACAACGGTAAGTCCAATTTTGGATTTCGGTGGGCCGTACATAAAATTGCCTGTTGAATCAGATCGTGGGGCCCGTAAAACGGTGATCCAATCTACTGTCTCAGAATTAGACCAAACTTGGCATACAGGACCAAAAAAATGATACAGTCCTGTTGGCACAAGTTTCGTCTCGATCTGACGAGCTTGCACAAAGTAATTGAAAATTTTGCACAGAGGCCGATACGGTAAATTTCGACGGATACACATCAAATTCGTCACGCACACGCGACAAATTTGAATTACGTCGAAGCCCACACGTCCACGAAGCCGATACGCACCTTTCGATGCTTTAGGTTTGCGACCACGTCGCCCGAATTGGCGGGATGTACGTCATATCGAGGGTTTTTCATAATTTCTATGGTTTTAAAACTAGTTTTTTAAGGATTTATAGGTAATATATCTACTGTTCTAATACAGCATAAAATAAACAGTTTATTGGGAATTATAGATGGTCAGTTCATCTATAGATACCAGGAATCGATTCCCAGATCGATCGACTGTGCAAGGACTTACGAGTCTTTAAATAGGTGTTCATGGCTGCCCGATTCTCTGTTTTTCAAACAGAATAATCTCTGACTTTGAGTCAATTTCTTTTTGAACTTGGATCGGTTCGATACGAACTAAATAGATGGGTTCCTAGATGATTATATAGGCTCTTCAAAACAATTTATGGATCATAAAATGACCAAGTATCTGTTTTCTATTAAAATCTTTGAATTGAAATTTCAATCACAAACAGAACAGTATTATAATGTAGGACTCAGATGTAGTCCTAGGAGAACACTTTTGTTTTTATCTGGGTACAGTGTCGATGGAGCGAGTGGTAATGCGTTGACTCCGTTGACGATCTGACGACGATTTTAGATTCTCTGAAGGTCTGGGTTGCTCTGGATGCCGGAGCGTTACGAGGAGAAGCGGACGTTAAGTATCTTTTCTGGCCTCTATGGAGGTGCTTCTCTCTGAGTATGTATGTCTATCTTTTTTTGTGTCTGTATGATGAAGAAATAATCCTTCTATTTATAAATTGTAGGCTGACTGCTCATGCACGCATATGTCGAATGTGCCTGGACGTGGGAATCCCACATGGCTGATACTGGCGGGGGCGCATGGTTGATGCACCCTATTTTGGGGATAGAATCCTTCCTGTTGCGCATATGGGCTGCGGAAGAGGTGACACGTGGCAGCTGAGAGGATTCTTCGGTTGCTAAGATCTTGGATGGTTAGCACCCTTTCGTAGACTGAACTGAGTCAAAGGACACGTGGCGTATGTCCGTGGCTCAAAAACCTCGGATTTGGTGGAGAGCGATCTGACAGGATGTGCCTAGGATTGGGTGCATAGAGAAGACTTTAGCTGTTATCTTTAGGGATCAAGAGTGAGTCCAAGCACATGACTTTGGGGCACACGCAAAGATTTGGACACATGGCTGTGGTGGTGCATGCGCTTTGGTTGGCCACGTGGCAAGGCAGTTCGACCGAACAAACAAAATGATGTGCTGATGTCATCGACCCCTCATCTTCTACTAAGGGTTGGAGACTCTTCGGGTGACGTGTTGTCGCCTCTATCATTCGGCATTAAATGCTCGATGTGATAGGCGTATGGGCTTCTGTCCAGCCTGTCACTCAGCATTAAATGCTCGAATCGTGAACGCATGGGCTCGATCTCTGTTTTGGGCACATCAGAAGGAGGCATAGGGATTTTCCACACGGCGCATCCACCTAGGTCCGACTATTGGGTTTCCAATGTTTTGATTGTGCATGTTGACTGGGCTGATTTTAAAAAGACAGATTCATTCCATAAATGTACATTCGTTGCACGGACTTCGGAGAGCCTGCCACTTGGCGCATGGGTCAGATTTGTCCAAGCTATAAATAGCAGCAAGGAGAGGGTTTTGTTCCCTATTTTCTCCCGTTTACTCAGTGTAGAGATGTGCCTTTTTACCCGAGTACGTTCTGTCGACGAGATGCTCCCGAAGGTGAAGATGCGTCGAATTATCTTCATACGCACTCGTGAAGGTGACTGTTACATCCAAAAGTCAGGAGCACGGGGTCCCGATGCAGGCCGAAGGTGCCTGTTACATCCAAAGATCGGGACATTCAATTCCCGTCTTTGTTATGCTGGAAGTGCCCCAGATCGGAATTGTGGTGCTTCCATCTTCTTTGGGCTTTGGAGAGCTCTTCCTACTGCTAGAGTGGGGTTGATCGCCCGCTCGCATTATGTTCAAAGGACTGCTTCCTTTAGCCGAGGCACTTGGTTGAGACGAAGTGAATCGCCTATACTTAGACATCAACGTGATGTGCCTGAATGAGACGCTGAGACGATGCACCTGATTGAGATGCTGGAGTAATGCGCCTCGCAGCTGCTGTCTTGATGCGTCTAGCTGATGCGCCTGCGCAGCAGCTTTTTCAATGTGCCTTGCTATTTTTAGACTTTCTTTCACTTTTTGTAAAGGATCTTTTATGTAAAAAAAATAGTCTCTAGTCAAGAGCCTTTTTTTGTGTTGACTATCCCTTGCTGTTTTCTGATGTATTGAACTCTCGGTGCATGTTTATTTTAGGGCACATAGTAGATGCGCCAGAAATTTCATGCTTCTACAAGACCCCCTTCAAAGTTTTTAAAACTTTTCGTCAAGTTTTGGAATACTTTGAATAAGAAGCATGGTGGGCGCATGTCTTCGATGGAGCGCATGACTGTTCTGGGCGCATGACTGCTTCGCGCATGATATGATGAGGCGCATGCTTCCTTTAAATGCAAATGATAAGGCCTCGGTTTATTAATGATGATCTTTGGAATATCCATAGTTATCATTTCGTAGAACCACAAGCGGCGGCTGACGTCACCCGTCATCGGTTCACGCATGTGACCAAGCCTATAAATAGGCATCTGATGGAGAGAGAGTCTTTCTTCTTTGTTTTCTTCTTCTTTGTGTCTTTAAGAAATTCTCTTGAAACTTTGAAGAATGGCCCCTAAGACTACTCGCGGTGGTGCTGGCCGAGGGCGAATCAAAGGAAAAGAGCCTATGAAGGTCAATGTTGACGATGTCCCCAGGACGCCCACCGACGTTTGGCCGACGGTGATTGGTGGGTTTGTCATTCTTTGCCGTACCTTTCTGTACTTAAGTATTTTTTTTAGAACTCACATACGCCGACGTGCATGGACCTCGAGTCCTGATGATGCGCAGAAGCTTCTTGCTGACGCGCATAGACTTCGAGTCCTGATGATGTGCTGAAGCTTCTTGCTGATGCACATGGACTTCGAGTCCTGATGATGCGCTGAAGCTTCTTGCTTACGTGCATGGACTTTGAGTCCTGATGATGCCCTGAAGCTTCTTGCTGATGTGCATGGACTTCGAGTCCTGATGGTGCGCTAAAGCTTCTTGCTGATGCACATGGACTTCGAGTCCTGATGATGCGCTGAAGCTTCTTACTGATGTGTATGGACTTCGAGTCCTGATGATGCGCTGAAGCATCTTGCTGATGCGCATAGACTTCGAGTCCTGATGATGCGCTGAAGATTCTTTTCAGATGTGCCTGAGCCTTGGTTCAGTGTATGCGCTTCTGACGAGAACGCGGTTCAGATATTTTTGTTGTTTTATTATATCTGAGTCATTGTCATCTTTCTCTGACCGCCAATTTCGATGACGGTCCCACTTTTGAACGAAGTACTTCTAGACGCTGCTCTCTGTCAGATGGAAGTTGACTATAATGAGGAGGTGATAAATCCTGTCCGAGCTGCCATCATGCTGGATCAGCCTCCCGAGAGAATGACCCAAATCAAGGAACAACAGTATATGTTCCTTCAATGGATGATGGAGCGTGGCATCTTAAAATCTGGTAATGTGACTTTCTTGAAGCCTGAGTTCCTGTTTGGGGATCGTCTCACTTCTACTGAAGCGAAGGTGTTGAGGATCAAGAAAGATTGGTTCTTCATAGCCAAGGGGGTGAACATGTTCATTAAGCTGCTCGAGCGTCAATGGCCTTTGACAGCTTTCTGTCGTCTTGCTTCCAAGTGGAGGATAACATGGGAGCTAACCCCGTCTCAGGGGAGAGCAGTGGCGGGCACCATCAGGATCGATGCTACCTCGAACCAGAGGGATACTTTGGTCGCCATGCGGGCTGGGTCCTCTTTTATCTGGGGAACTCTGCATCCTGGGAGTATTTATAGTGACGTCCCTGCCGACACTTTTGCCTTCGATGCTTCGACTTTCGTTAATCGTATGCTGTCATCAAAGCGGTCGTACCCAAAGGGTTAATTTTGGGTAGAGGGTTGGTGTCATTATGTATCCAAGTGGGATGGGCTGACACTCTGGGTTCTGACGAAGTTTTGAACCGAACTCAGGGAGATTGGGCTGACTGCAGCTATCCGTGCCACCCAGGCGGGCGTCGACATCAACAGGCATATGTTCTTTGCGCTCCTAGAGATGTTTAATACCCAGACCGGGACCTTCTTCACTCCGGTAGGGGAGCTAGTACTTGCACTTCATGAAATGTATGAGGTGTCGAGGCTTCCTTGGGGATCAGAACCCGACGAGGAGTACTTCCCGACTAACGAGGAGTTCCTAGTCCTGGGGGACAAAGACAAGGAGATCATGGCTATCTTCAAAGAAGTGGCGAGTCATCACTATTATATACAGAAGAAGGATAGGGCGGGACGCAGCCCCATGTGACTGCTTGGAGGGATTATGTCTTTAAGCAAGACACGGTAGATTTCTCTCGGTTCACGACGCCGCCACCTCTCTTCAGTACTGAAGTGCTATCTGAAATGAGCAGACTAGAGGAGAAGAGTCCTCACAAAAATGAGGACCGGGAGTCGAACGAGCGTCTTTATAGCGGTTTCTGGCACCGTACTCATCGGATGTCGTCCAAAGCAGTGTTGGCTGCTTATCTGATGATTTGGCTCCGGGATTACGTCTTTTCAGGCGGGTCAGGCTCTATGGAAAGGGTGACCCGGAACCTAATCCTGCTAGCTGTGAAGTTGGTTTTTGGCCGTCGCTTGGCTCTACTCCCTGCGATACTGTATAACCTGCTGCGAGGTTTACGAGAATTCACGGGTAATGTCGTTCATGAACGAGGTAAGAATGGCAACTTTCCCCGTGCCGAGCTGCTGTTTCATTATCTGATGGGGTAGTTGATTTTGCACCATCCCAATGTAATGAGTCCGGGCCAGGAAGAAGATCACGTGGTCGAAGATGCATTCCTCCGCCGCTTCTACCAAAGGAAATGGCTGCATGCTGGCATTCCTGTTTGTAGGAAAGTTTTATCCGACCTTAAGGGATGGGAGATCACTAAAGTTGGTCCCATTTTTACAGGCTTCGAGGCTAATAAAGATTTAGCAGATTCGGGTGAAGACGCAACAACTCTGCCTCTGTAAGGATTCCGTTGGTTGCAAAGCATCCGGCTGTCCCATTTGGTGTACCGGAATAAGAACCCGTGTTACTTGGAGCCGTACTTGCCGAGTCATTTTATACGTCAATTCGGCTATGCTCAATTGATGTTGGGGAACCCCAGTACTAGCCTGGAGTATACTGGGAGTCTGTTGGATGGGGCACGAGCTTGGCATTAATACAATACCGGATGCACCGGAGCTCGCTTTACCATGCCAGTTTTGAATCCACGATCGCCGATTCTTTTCTCAGCTGCCAAATTTTATTGTGCGATGAACACCGTATCCCCTGGATATGATAGGGAGACCAGTTTCATTGTCGGCACCCAATTAGAAGTGACTGGAAACATGTTGGCTAAGGCTCGATTGTACCGCCCGCCAGAGGTTGGTTACCGAGATACCCCTGCCGTATCCACGGCGGGTACTCAGGCAGAGCCCTCGGCTGATAACCCGAAGAGACGTGCTGACACGATGGCCGGTTCTTCTGCGTCGAAGAGGCAGAGGAAAGCAGTCCCGCCGGTAGTGTCAACAGAATCAGCTCCTGTAGAGGTAAGGACATCCCACATAGTCTGGTTCATTCGACCATTCTTGTGACATATGTCTTCTTTTTGTAGGAGACGCTGAAGACGAAACCCCAAGCTTCGAAATCGAATGATAACAGACCGAAGTTGGTAGCGAGCACATCTGACGAGCGCATTCCGTTGGTTGTGGCATCTCCCATAGAGGGAACCCTGATGATGTCACTTCTGTAGAGATTTTAGTATCTTCGGACTGTGCTAAAAAGGGAAGTTAAAGGTACAATAATTCCCGGGATAGTACAAGCTGCCGTGGGGGCCTCTGGTATCGAGGTTCCAGCAGAAGCTGTGCTTCCGGATGAGGAAGAGGAATGGAGTTCGTCTTCTTCAGATGACGTTCCTCTAGAGGTCCCTGAGCCTACAGTAGGGGCAACAGACGTGGTTGTAACAGAGGAGAGGGTTGATTTCTTTCTTCGTCATGATGAAGGGAGGTCGGCTACACCGTTGCCGAGCCCTACTCTAGATCCAGCAGTGGAAGCCTATCTGGCTGACGTCTAGGAGGTACTGACAGACTCTATTCCCGCAAAGGGATTTGATGAGGGAGACGAGACTCGTCTGCCGAGCCCGACTCCAGAGGAAATGTCAAGTCAAGAAACGGGTGCTGATCCTGCTGTTTTGCCGGAGGAGGAAGGCCCTATGTTGGCTGCAGGTGGTGTTTTGGAGGCGGAGGAGACAACCCCAGACGTAGGTGGTCCCTCCGAGATCGAAAAGGGTAAGGGTTTGCTGGTGAAAGAACCCTTTATTGCTCCTCTTACTTGGGGGACGATATCGACACCCCATTCGACTCCTTCCGCCCTCTTGGCTCATCGGGCTAGCGACGAAGTCCAAGTCCCCGGCGAGGGAGGGTTTGCTGATGTTGAGATTTTAGCCTTACGGATTAAGGTCGATGGATCTTCTTCAGGTCTGCCGTCTATCACAGTAGCTCCTCCAACTCCTGCTATGACGCCTTAAGTGTTGGCTGATGCGGATGAGTATGTATAGTTTGCTGTCGAGGCAGTGTATAAGATGCTGCAGAAAGGAGTATCGACAGTGCTGAATGCGAACAGGAGTTTTGCGACGGCTAAAGCCATGGCGCTCCCCTATATCGGTTTGATACGGTCGCATCGGGGCCATGATCATATGGCCGACATACTGGAGGCTTTTGTGGCTGAGCTCGACCAACATCTCTCCGAACTCCAGAGTATTCAGCAAAATAATTTTTCCGCTCTGATAGAGGAAGAATAAAGAAAAATGATTGCCGAGGTTGAGTTGTCTTATCAGGATATGGTGGCCATCTAGAACCACTAGGTGGCCGACGCTGAGGCTGCAGCGGAGAGGCTGACTCAATCCATTGATGAGAAGGCTAAACAGTGAGCCTCCCTAGATACCAGCATAACGGAGATAACTGCCAAGATTCGTCACCTCGAGGATCAACAGGCTCAACTTTTACTGGATGCTGAACGCACCCAGGCTGAGCATGTGATACCTAAGGAAGAGGAAGCAAAATTTATGTGCCACATCCTTTCTCTATCTTGCCAACGAAAAGTCTTGGATGCTAAATATGAAGCCGATACTGCTCCCGAGGCCGTAGTGGTGATACGGGGTGAGTCCGAACAACGAGTTTTGGCGACTGTGGATACCCGTGCGGAAGCCTTAAAGCACCAGATCGAGGAACTTTCTTCTATTCCCCGTGATGTATAGGGATTTCCCCCTCTTTTTTTTGAAATGTAATCCCTCACTTTTTGATAAGAATAAAGAATTTTCTGATGTGTTTGTGGTTTGTGTGGACCTATTATCTTTTGTGTATCCTAGTTTTGAGGTACAGATAATAAGTTTGAGAGGACCGATATGTTTGCTCAGAGGTAATGTGTACGTGGCAAATATGGGGTTCCTCTGGTAGAGTTTTCCTACTCAGAGGTATTATGGACATGGTAGGAACGACTCTGGGGGGAGGTACGCGAAACTTCTTAGAGGTAATGTGGATATGGAAGTTCTGTGGTAGATGTACAACAACATAGAGGTTGTTTGTACGGGATATTTACTCAGAGGTAATGTGGACATGGTAAACATGATAGATAGCGTAATCTTACGGAGTGTAAGATTATGCTTTGTAGGGCGTAGAGGAGCAACTCAGAGGTAATGTGGACGTGGTTGTTCTTCTACTGGAGATAGAACGCAACGGAACAGCTAGGTTCCAGGAGCACAGGATTTGTGCAGAAGAGAAGTGTGTGAACTCTGAGTATTAAGTTCACTGACTCTCCTGCTGGGTAAGGGTGGAAGTACATATCTGGGTTTATCTCAAGAGTAGTACTTCTTTAGGAACTTGTCGTAGATGGACATCATGAACAAGTCTCCGTTGGGTCGGGCGAGGCGGTAAGCACCGTTTGAGTATACCGTCTCTATGATAAAAGGTCCCTCCCACTTGGGTTTGAACTTTTCTGGCATTTTATGAGTCAACACCATCGGCCTCCTGACTGCCAGAACCAGGTCACCTATTTGAAAAGTCCTCTGTTTGACCTTCTTGCTGAAAGCTTGTGACGCACGGGCTTGATAAAGTTCAATACGCTGTTGAGCTAAGAGGCGTTTCTAATCAAGTGCTTCTAACTCTCGCAGACGGCGACGTAGAATGCCTTCCTCCGTCCACTAGTTTGTGATTGCAACATGGAGTGAGGGTATCTGGATTTCGAGAGGCAGTACCGCTTCACTTCCGTAAACCAGAGAGAACGGTGTGTTGCCCGTCGGAGTCCGTACCGTTGTGCGATAGGCCAACAGGCATTTGCTGAGTTTTTCATCCCAGTCGTATTTATTGGATGATACGACCTTTTTGAGTAACCTGACGATAGTCTTGTTAAAAGCCTCGGCCAATCCGTTCACTGCAGGATTGTAGGCGATTGATGCCACATTCTGAATACGATTTTTGTCACAGAATCTGCTGAAAGCATGGCTGATGAACTGTGGACCATTGTCGTAGATAATCTTACGGGGTACCCCAAAATGGTAGATGATTGTTTGCCATTGATTATCTAAGAACAGAATAGTTTTATGGAAGGACTGAACTTTGATTCACAATTACAAACTCGCTTGTACAAAAGAGAGCCTAGGAACAAAACCTAGGAAAAGCAATCTAAGTATAATTGTTTAATTTGGATTCTGGCGGGTGACGGCAGAGGCTCGGAAAAGTGCTATCAACTCTGCCTTACTCCTTGGACGATCGAACGCAACCTCGACTCCGGCGAAGAAATGCTCTCTGTATATATATATATATATATATGTGTGTGTCCTTCTGTGTGTCTCTGTGTGTATGCAAAGGAATAGTACCTTGTTATTTATAGGAATCCTTGTAACTGTGCCTTGAGAAGTGGGCAGTTGGGGATTGGTTGAGACTGATCATGATCTGTTTGTTGTAGTAAATCTAAACTGTCAAGACTTGGCCAATTTCTGTCACGTATCTCAACTGCTATTTTGTGAAGAGCCGTATGAAAGACTTCCCATGACCGAGCCGTATGAGGTATGCTTCATGACTGAGCCGCATGAGAGACGTCTGACCGAGCCGTATGAGAGACGTCATATAACCGAGCCGCATGAAGAATTTCTCATGACCGAGCCGCATGGAGGACGTCTCATAACCGAGCCGCATGAAGAATGTCTCATGACCGAGCCGCATAAAGGACGTCTCATGACCGAGCCGCATGAAAGATGCTTCACAATCGGGCCGCATGAGAGTTGTCTCATGACTGAGCCGCATAAGGAGTGTCTCATAGGCGATACGCATGGAGAGTCTTATAGTTGAGCCGTATGAAGAGAATCCTTTGGTTCGTGATCTGTACGGGATGTCATTATGATTTTTTCATCTTTTTAGGAGCATGTCACGCCTTATCTTTGTGTCAGAGCTGTCATTTTTGCCAGAGCTGTCCTCTTTATGTCAGAGTAATTATGGCCAGCTACCCAAGGGAACATTTATTGCTTAGGCTGATTTCGAACCGCATAAGGCTCCCGTTGCTCTTGGGCCGTATGAAGTTTTCTCGGTTTTTTTAGCCGCATGAGGCTCCATGTTGATTTCGAGCCGCATAGAGAATCCCCTTCTTTCCTTGCACTTGTGAAGGATCACATCTCGCAAGTCAATGACATCTCGATCAACCTTTGCACTCGCTTTGTGGGTCCGGGTATCCCGAGCACACGAGTGCGTAGGTATCATGTTTGCTCCCTGACGGGGCTAGTAAAAGTACTGGCCCTCGATCTTTGTTGGGTGACTCTTGAGAACCACCATGTCCGTTTGCCGTCGGGGGCTGGATACGGGCGGTTCTGTACAACTTTCCATCAGAGGTTCGCATAACAGTTAGCGGGACTCTCTGATGGTCAGTAGTTGGAAAAGTTGACTGGGCTTGTTGAGCCTGCACTGCCCTAGACTTCTTCAACTTAGCACCCGAAGGTGCGTAGTAGGAAGAGTCCAAGTTGGAAGGAGGGAAGGAAAGTTGGTGCCCTTTTCAAAGGAGGCAAGGGGGCTCTATTTATAGAAATGGAGTGAGCCCTTTCTTCTTCTCCTTTCCGATGTGGGACTAAAAGTAATATTTTCCATGCTTCTACAAGACCCCCTTTCAAAGTTTTCAAATTGCAAATTTGGAATACTTTGAATAAGAAGCATGGAAAGTAGAGTTGTTTTGGTATGGCAATCCTATCAGAGGTAGCATGGACATGATAGGTTTAGGTACTTCCGCTGAGGATTTTGTGTGGACTTATCATCCTTGGCATACCTTGGTTTTAAGTACGAATAATAAGTTGAGAGAGGGAACCATCATATTTACTCAGAGGTGCTGAGAACATGGTAAATAGGGTTGATGGTAATGAGGACGTGGTAGGAGTGGACTCAGATAAGGATACATAGAACAACTCAGAGGTAATATGGACGTAGAATTTCTACGTAACGGGTAATGAATGCCACAGGACAACTGGGTTCCAAAAGCATATGATTATGAAAAAGGGGTACATTACTAGAGGACCTAATACAGCATTTGTGGTCAACAGTGGACATTTGTGGACCTATTATCCTTCTTGTGTACTGGCGGTGCGAGTACGGATAATAAGTGGAGAGAAAACCAACATATTTACTCAGAGATAATGAGGACGTGGTAAATATGGGTCTAAAGTAGAGCATTCCTACTCAGAGGTAATGAGGACGTGGTAGGAGTGGGCCTAATGAGGATACACATAACAACTCAGAGGTAATATAGACGTGGAAGTTCTATATAGGGTGGTTTATTTGTGATGGACAGAAAAACAAATCAGAGGTAATATGGACGTGGTTGTTTTCCCGTTTGGGGAATTTTGTGGACCTATTGCCCTTTTGTGCATCTGAACATGCGAGCAAATAGATTTGAATGATATTTTGTGGATCTAATACTCTTTGGCACACCGATGGTGCGAGTAATAGATTAGGATAATTTTTGTGAACTTATTACCCTTTTT
>JANAVB010016352.1:0-26131 GCA_029216955.1 Iris pallida | reverse complement strand
TACATATTATCTTCATGATGCATACATTGTATATCATTCTTTCATTCATGCATTGCTTATATGCATATATTAATTTATTCCTACATGCTTGCATTCAACCATATATCATTAATGTAAAGAGAATATCATATATATATCATTCATTCATCTAACATATCATGCATTACATACTCTATATTCATTTAATATCCATACTACATAGGCTCATAGGTTACACAAAATGCATATATCGTATAGTCACTCTTCTACTTAAAACCAATACTGTACCTGTCACCCTCATTTCCCGTATTTCCCGTATTTCGTATTTATACTCGTATCTGGATTTTTGGCATATATTTTTATTTTTCTCAACTTGTGGGATTTCGGTATTTCCCGTATTTTGGGTTTTGGCAGGCTCGGTTTTATTTGGATTGGTTCAGTTTTATGTGAGTTGGATCACCTTAACCTATGCTACCCCTCAACCCATCACAACTTCCCCTCTTTATAACCCCCACCTACCACTCTCTCTATAACTTCCACCATTAATTTCTTCTTCTTCTTCTTCTCCTTCCTCCACAACTCTCCTAACCCTAGGCAAGTGCACCTTGCCACTTCATGAGAGCCCTATTTTTTGGTTCATTTGCTAGATTAGGACATGGTGATCAACATTTGAACTTGGTTTTTGTGATTTGAAGTCTCCTTTGCTCTAGATCTAAGTTATTTCTATTTTGGATTTTGCATGGTTTGATCTCTTTAAGTTGGATTTTCATGGGTTTTGGTGTTTCCAAGTGGAAGAGCATTCAATTCTACCCAAGTTGGAACTTTAGAAATCTGGATTTGGAGTTCGGATGGCCAAGTTATGATGCTTTGAAGGCTTGGGTTCATCCATGGTGTTCTTGCTGTTTGGAGAAGACAGTGAGCAGTGTGCAGAGGTTTAGCTTACGCACCCTGAGCGACGCGCGCTCTTTAGCACTACGTACGCAGGCTTGAATACGCTTCCTGTTGGAAGCGTGTCTCCTTGAGTGTGCGTGACTTTTTACGAACACTGCTCCCTTCAGTGTGCGTGACTTTTCACGAACACTGCTCCCTTGAGTGTACGTGACTTTTCACGTACACTGCTCCCCTTGAGTGTGCGTGACTTTTTACCTACGCTGCTCTCTGTAGCGTGCGTAACTTTTCACGTACACTGCTCCCTCAGTGTGCGTGACTTTTTACCTACGCTGCTCTCTGTAGCGTGCGTAACTTTTCACCTACGCTGCTCTCTGTAGCATGCGTGACTTTTCACCTATGCAGCTCCTTCAGCGTGCGTGACTTTTCACCTATGCTGCTCTCTGTAGCGTGCGTGACTTTTCACGTACACTGCTCTCTCAGCGTGCGTGACTTTTCACCTACGATGCTCTCTGTAGCGTGCGTGACTTTTCACCTACGCTGCTCTCTGTAGCGTGCGTGACTTTCACCTACGTGCTCTCTGTAGCATGCGTGACTTTTCACCTATGCAGCCCTCAGCGTGCGTGGCTTTTACCTACGCTGCTCTCTGTAGCGTGCGTGACTTTTTACGTACACAGCTCTCTCAGCGTGCGTGACTTTTTCGTACGCTGCTCCCTGACCCCTTGTTTAACCCATTGGCTTTTATATCCTTACGCCTTTTGTCATGAACTTGATTTTGCTTAATATGTTTGGAATGACTATTGTACATGGCATGGTATGATAAGGAACTAGCATAACACGACAGTGACCCGTAGTGGTGCACTCCTGACATGACCAACCTGACATGATAGTGGCCCGTCGTGGCGCATCCTGACAAGTACCCTGACATGATTTATCTTGATAACTTAACTTGACTTGCCTTGACACCGTGGGTGGTTCTTTCTTGCTTGCTTGTTAAATCCACTTGTCCTGTCTTAAATCATGTCTAGGATGGGACTCCTGAGTACCACGGTCAGGAGCTCCTACTAAAATGGATTAAGGTTAATAACTAGAATAACTCAGTAGTCATGAAGAGATGACACAGCTACGGGCAATCCCGTTACTGGGCGCTCTTGGGATCTGTAGCCTGCCGTCGAGTAGGGCACATTTCCAGCACACCATCGCGTGTTGTACCCTCTAAGTCACCTAAGGGTACATTTGTCTTTCGGACGATGTACCCACCTGAATTCAACCCCTAAACTTTCGACCTGGATAACCTGGATGGTCTGCAGGGCTTGTGGCTGTGGAACAATCTCACTGCATCTTGTTAGTAATTAGGTCTGTGATAACCCTAGTTAGTTAAAGTAGTAAGCCGTAGGATCTGCTTGGCCGTGATTGATTGAATGAGGTATAACCAGTCTAGTCATGTCTTGATCCCATGTAAGATTGCTTCCTGTCTTGATTACTTACATTACTTATCTTGCCGATAAATGGTGGGAAACCAAGCTCTGTTCAGATGAAGGGTTACAACCCCGGTCCTTGTTTGGTTTACGGATTGTAACCTGGCTATCGGAATAGTTCCATGGTTATCTCGTCGTATATCACCCTGCCATGTTTTTCATAAATTCTAGTTTTAAATATTAAATCTTTTTGTGTTAAATGCTGGCTTTTGTTCTTATTTCGTGGCCCCCTTGTGGCACTTGCTCTTTCTGGGGTTGACCCAGCTGGTTTTGTGTTTTCGAAGCAGCTTCCGAGGATCTACAAAGCTTCCAGCCCAATGGTGGCGACTAGAAGGAACCCGGGCTACGAGTGGGTTTTCTATTTTGTTTCGCTCACTCTATTGTAAAATTATTCTTTTTAGGCATTTAGCCGACGAGCACCTGTTAGCTCGATGCACTTTTACTTACTGTCTGCCTACGGGCTGTAAATATGATTAACAATCCTAGGGTTGATCATGTATGACTTAACTCTTGTTAGTCCTAACATTTTGTAACGACTAGCTTCATGATCAGCTGAATATATAATATTTGGGACGCCTTATTATTGTATATTTAATGATCATACATCTTGCGACCTTACTTACTTGCTTGTGATTGAGACATTAGGCTTGTTCATGACCATAAGAGACTGTTGGCTTGTAGTAAACCCTCATATTTCTAGACAGCCGTGACCGTATAACGAGGTGGTTTCCATTTCAATATACGTAACTGGCTGTGTCTGCCCCCGCTTTCCAGTAGGTTCTGGGGCGTGACAGTACCAATTGGACATTCACTAAATTCTAAGATTAATGTATGTCGTAGCCCTTTGTGTTAGCTTTCTGAAACTTTAAACGGATCGCATTTTCGTGTTCGAAAGCTCCCGAAATCGCAAAAATACCGAAACACGTTCATCTTTCGTACAGCTGTCACTCAAATAATTCTACAGAAAGTTACAGAAAGAATTTGGCTTATTAAATATATATTTGGAAAGCTAACTTCGATACAGTTCTTTTAAAGAAAACGGAAGATAAATCAGAGTTCTAAGCTAAAAGTTGTGACATTTCTAAGTTGCTTTGGTTAATAAAAACGTGGATGAAAATTATGACGGCTTTGACAAAAGAACACATATAGGCCAAGATACTTGGGTACAAACATAGGTATACAAACATAGGTATCCAAATGAAACTCATTCTAACCATCCTAACTAAGATCAATCCACTCTCTAACCATTATAAAACTGAATTTAAATATCTATTTACTATTATTATACATACATACACATAGGGTGTCATAATTTGGGATCTATCAAGTAGGACATAAGACACATATCTAAAATCCTCAAGAGAGCTCCAAATGACCTCAAATTTGAATCTAAATGGGACACATGCATGAGGATGGATCCTACGGATTCAAAACTAATTTATATGCAAAGAAAATCGATTTAGAGGATGGGTTTTACCTATTGGGAGTAGAATCCCAATAAAATCCTTTAGGACACGGCTCCGATACGAAGATCCCTCAAAGTGGACACTCCTTCTTGCACTAATCTTCCAATCCTTGGTAGCACCCTTCCCTTGGAGAATGGGAATGATTGAGGGAAGGTTTGGTGAAGGAATGATTTGATTTGGAGATCAAATCAATGGGAAGGCTCTCTAAAATTTGGGAAGAACAAAAGAAAAATAAAAGAGGCAAGATTGTAATGAATGAAATGAATCATTCTCTCCTAAAGGTGGCTGCCATAAAGAGTCCATTAGGGCTATGGAAAATGTCCTAATTGCCCCTCTCTAGTCTCATATGGTTAAGTCTAGACTAGGTTCAAGTTTGGGGTCAAAATGATCTAGTTTTGAGTCTCTAACTTAACCATTCTAACATGATAAAAATTAGTTTAATTAACTAACTTAATGTTGGGTCTTGTGAGCCATGCTTAACTTAATATTGGGTCCCATCTAGAGTTCAAGTTACCCGGGTCACAATACAAGTCGGAACGAGACGAAACTCAAACCCGACTAAACAAATCCAATAAAAACAATATTAAAAATATAAAATTTTCCCAAAATATTAAAATATGAAAAATAATCAAAATCATAATACATTAATTTAAATATTATTAAAATAATCTAAAATTCGCCAATTAATCGAAATCCTAAATAATTCAAAAGTCACAAAATGACCAAAATACCCTTAGCCTAAAAAGTTGTAAATAGTCATTCTAATTACATGGTTAGGTCCCCATGGTTAGTCTCTAAGCTTAGCAAAACTTAACTAGTTAACCATCAAAATCATAATTCAACATTTTAAATAGTTTTAAATTGATTAAAAAATTACCAAAAATCATAACATGAGTTAAATCTTATTATCGATTAATCAAAATTATAAAGTTCGAAATTACCCTCATTTTAGAAAAGTGGGTGTTACACCCACCCCCAGCCACTCCCCACTCACCACCCAACCACCCGCATCCCACCTGCCCCTCACCCCCCATCGGACCATTCCTCACCCCCAACTACCCGCACCCCCTGCCCCTCCCCCCGAGCCACCCGCACCCCCCAACCACCAACAACTAAAATAGAGAGAGAAAGAGAGAGAGAGAGGGGGAACCACATACCGGAGAGGGAGGAGAGTCGCCGGAGAGAGTGAGAGTCGCCGGAGAGAATGAGAGCGCCGGAGAGAATGAGAGCGCCGGAGAGAGTGAGAGCACCGGAGAGGGGAAGAAGAGAGTGAGAGAGTAAAATGGGGAAAATGAATCGTTGGGGGAAAAAATTTTATTAGAATTTAGCGACGTTCATTTTAACGTCGCTAAATTAGTCACAATTAGCGACGTCATAGCGACGTTTCGCGACGACTTGCTCATGTAACTAATATACAATGTTGTCACATCGCTATTTTCGTCGCTAGTAGCGACTATTAGCGACGTTTCACTTAAACGTCGCTAATGTGCAAAATTTAGCGACGTTATATGGACGTCGCTAAATTTACGTCGCTAATGGAGCAGATTTTAGTAGTGATATATATATATATATATATATATATATATATATATATATATATATATATATATATATATATATATATATATATTGGATCGATGTGACATCCTATACACCATGTACATGTAATGGATAGACAAGGCCGGAATCCTGTAAACCATGTATGTAAATAATAATAATATAAGCAATAAACTATGATAAATAGGATCAACAAGAATTACGGCTAATACTCACTTTTGCATAAAATTGTGCTGGAAAAATTTCTATTCCGATTGGTCCAGAACGAAATACCGCTTCGGTCAAGCCATCTTTAGACTGATTATAGATGAATCTTTTGATCTAGTTTTTGTATTTTTTTTTCTAGTTTGTTTAGAGTCTTTCTTGGAGTTTATTTTTTTGTTTTATAAATAGGTGTTATATAGAAAACTACAAATAAATAAATTAGTATTATTTTGAGTTATGAATAAGAGTTTTCTCTTTGAATTCTTTTGTGTGGGAACTAAGAAGTCAGTAATGGTATTTTGGATCATACGTTTTAGTTATCAATGTTTTCGATGTTTTCGTGATGTGTTTCATTAGTGAAAGAGGAGAAATAATTTATTAAAGTTGATGGGGCCACTTGGAAGGAAATTTTTTTGGTTGAAGGGCGGTGACTTTTGAACTATACATGGAGTATCTTTGGAATGGTTTTTGCCGATGTGGCTACGGAGCCAAATCTGGGAGAACCGAGGTCTTTGGCCTTTTTTTTGGTTCGCGGAAAGAAAAGGAAATCAATACTTAGGTGTTTCTTTTTCTTTAGAAAATTACAATTACATGTATTTTTGAAAGAAAAAGTGAATGCTTAAATGTGGGAAAGTGAATTCGTAATTGGATGGATGAGACCATTTTCCTCTATCATTTTCTTCCCATTGGAAATCATCTTCCTTTCCTCCTAAATTTCTTTGACACCAAATATAGAAAAATAATAATTTTCTTTTCTAACTCAAAGATTCCATGAAGCAAAGGAGACCTTTGTTCTTATTTCATGTGGTTCCAATTAACAAAAAAAAAACATATTGTTGTGAAAATAAGAAAGAGAGAGAAGAAATTGGTAGCCGAAAATCTGTATGTAGATTTTCTCATTGATAGCATATATATAGGGAATGGGATAAAGGTTGTTGTGGGTATGGATAACGGTATCCATATTTGGGTTCAAATAACAATACTCCCCCTTAGATGCTCACTTTAGTTATTGCCTTATTAAAAACTTTTCTATCGAAAAATCCATCTATTGGGAAAAAAAATCATAGAAAAGAAAAGAGTATAATAATATTCTTCAGAAATATGATTCTTTAGGAATCCAATTGGGTGCAGATTACACTGTCTCGTTAAAAACATTTTGAACGAAAAATCCAGTGGGAAAAAATCCAGTGAAAAAAAATCACCGAAAGAAATTAGTACAATGCACAAAGACATGCTTCAAGATGTCTCCATTAACATCTTAAGAATGCTTGCATCTAGAGGATGCTCCCCTTTAAAAAATATTACATTCTTGTTCTTACATCATTTCAAAATAAAAAAAATTAACCCCCAATACAATTTAAATATTACATCTTACCCCAACACTTTATTTGTTTATACATTTATACTCATATCCTTATGAAGAGATTGCAGGTTTTATTTGTGATTCCTGAAAGCTCGCAACTCTCCCTGATATGTTGAACTCTTAAAAATATAGCCATATATTTTCTATTTGCTTAAGAATGATGTGACAAAATTGCCTTAGTGACTTGCTTTAATCCTCTCTAAAATACCTGTAACATTGTTTACAAAAGATATGCCTTGTTTGTGATATCCCCTTTATGAGGATTAGATAAATATCCTGCATTTGTATATCTTATTATATCAAAACATGAATTAAATCAAGAATGCTATGTCATTACAGTGTCTATGCATACCAGCATATTCACATAAAATATTGTGCTGAGTGAATAACAACAAATAATTTTATATTCTTTAAATATGATACTTCAGGACCCAGAACATGTTTTTTTGGTTGTAAAAGATCATATTGACCTGACCATTATAGGTATATTATTCATATTAAATCAAAGAGAAGATTTATCTCTTCAGGAGATTATCTCTACAAGAGATTTATCTCTACAGGAGATTTATATTATCTTATCTCTTCAGGTGATTATAGTAGATCTCTTCTAGATATTCACCTTTTCATAAGATTACATGAGATCTCTTCTGGAGATTTATCTTTATCTCTTCTGGAGATTCCTATCTCTTCAGGAGATTCCTTATCTCTTCGGAAGATTCATTATTTCACTTGCACAAAGTTTACCAATTTTTCTTATATCCTTAAAACTCAGTAAAATTCTTCTTGAATTATGAGAGTACGACACAATATGTATATGTTGGGTAAAATATGCTTTATCAGAGCCTTTAATTAATGTGAGCAAGACCAGCTATCGTGGATACTACATTCGATCTAGTATTTATAATAGAGAAAAAGATCATAATCATAAGGATGGTGCTGGTAGTAGCACTATCAGTCATGCATAAGATGTCTCTATCTAGTTTTTTTATGGATTCCAATTTCTAGATATAACAATATTTATCAATAGTTGCAAATAAAGATATTATTAAATAATAATTTTAAACATAGAACTTCGGGTCTATGATAGTTGGTAGGACAATAATGTATTCGTGGTATTCCTACGAAAATAACAACCTTATGGCACTAACTTTAAAACTTTATAGTTTAAAATATATACAACTACATTATTGAAATACCAACTGTAGAAGCCTAAAAAGTATCCTCAGCACCCTGTGCTACTTATAGGAAGCACTAACATTCATATCATCAATTGGCGCCAACTATCAGATGGCGCCAGTCATCAAGTGGCGCTACCTGCTACGTGGCCATCTTCTCGAGAAGCTAAACAGTTATCATCATGACTGACAGCACGTCAGTCGAGAAAAATCTGTTCGAATCCAGAGTGCGTGGCATTCGAGAAGATTTTGTCAGACGTGTCAGATCCGCCATAAATGACCATCAGTTGTCCTGCGCCATCTACAGTTGGCGTAGGATGATCATTAGTATCATATTAAGTAGTGGAGCACTAAACAGCAGTTGGCGCCTGGCGCCACTCAGCAAGTAGCGCCTGGCGCCCTTCAGCAGTTGGCGCTACCTGATCAAATTGTCCTGAAGCAGTTAGATTACGTGGCACACATGCCACTATCGAAGAACGTGAATGTGACACTGTCCATGACCAAGCGCATATCAATCATAACATGCCATGCGTCCAAGCAGTTAAACTAACCGTTAGCGCCAAGGGGTGAATGGCGCGCCACTTGCAGTGTGCGCCAATCAGAATAACTGGCTGACAGTTATTTCAGAATTCTATAAACAGAGTTTTAAATCACTTGCAAATAATGACTAATGATCATAATCTTCTGAGCACTTGCTGTAGTACTCTCCAAAGGCTTTGTTCTTCGATATCGCATCATCCAAGGGATAAAGTGATCGTCTTCTGATCAGATTCCTATAGTTGCACTTCTCCAGAAAGTAATTGTACTCTTGTACTTTCTTTTTTCTAGTTTATAAAGGAATATTTTTTATTTTTTTGCAAATAAAATGGTGACTCTGCTGGGGACGACTTTCTCCTCTGACGAAAAAGTGACAACTCAATGCGATATTGCGTCGGTCGGTACGACGCAGAAGACATTGGTCGTAAAAGTCGACCAAACTGCTTATGAAGCAATGATTGGCGCAGGGGGTGCTAAGCATACCATTGTTGCTGCCAAGAATAAGGCGCGCGTTGTCTGGACTTCAAAGTCCTCCAGTTCACCAATCACTGCTGCTACACCAGTTATGGAGAAAAGCTCTGTAGCCACTTCTCATTCCTCACCGATTCTGAAATTGGTGGAGAGTGATTCTATCACTACCCCAGCGCCAACCAAAGGACAGTGCCGCCAGGCCATTTCTTCTTCCTTACTAATTCTGAAATTGGCAGAGGGTGCACCAGTCAATGCTCAGGCGCCAACCAAAGGACAGTGCCGCCAGGCCACTTCTTCTTCCTCGCCAATTTTGAAATTGGCAGAGGGTGCGCCAATCAATGCTCAGGCGCCAACCAAAGGACAGCGTCGCCAGGCCACTTCTTCTTCCTCGCTAATTCTAAAATTGGTAGAGGGTACGCCATTCAATGCCCTGGCGCCAACCAAAGGACATCACTGCCAGGCCACTTCTTCTTCCTTGCTAATTCTGAAATTGGCAGAGGGTGCGCCAGCCAATGCTAAGGCACTAATAAGGGGACAGCTCCAACATGCTACTCCCTCTTCCTTCCCAGTTCTAAACTTAGTGGAGAAGTTGCTGACTACTGCCCCTGTGCAGAACAAAGGAAAGCGCCCTATGGCCTTTCCTTATCATTCCCTAGTCCTGGACTTGGTGGAAAACGCATATGACTATGCCCGTGCGCCAGTCAATACGAGAATGCTTCTGAGTGGAGATTCTACTTCTCTTGCCAGAGACAATCAAATCAATGTCAAGAGACTAGACTCTGCTCGAAGTCTATCTTCTGTTAATCAATTGTGCCATGCCAAACGTACTGAAAAATGGTGCACAGAACAACATGGCATCCTGCCCACTCCTCATGGCCAGCGCCAGTCAATCTAGAGCTAAGATTTGCCCACCCTGCACATTTCAAGAACAAAGCAGGGTAAATTGAAGGTGTCTCAGACAGACAGTTAGGTGGCGCACAACTCTGACATGCGCACCTACCACAACCAGCGCAGGGCAGTATCAAACATACATCAAGCACTATCTGCACCATCTGTCAAGCTGTGCACAGGGAGAGTTACTCAGATCAAGAACCCTCTCACCTATGCCAATGAAGTCAGCACTTCTCTGTACACACAGGAAACAGGGCACCTTAAGAATCAAAATCATGTTCCTAACATCATCAAGGAATATGTACCTCCGACTTTCCCTTCTCCTATTATTGTAACAGATCTTCGCAAAATTCTTGTATAAAAGCAGAAGATTGCAAGACCTTCTCGTCCATTTGTAATTCCTCATCAGGAACATCATTGTAATCACCACCACGAAGTAGTGATCAAATGTTGCTGCCAGTCAGCTAAACGGTCTGTCTTCGACCGTTTGAATTACACTCGGACTCCTGAACTTATGATGGTGGACGAAGATGAACTGTTGTATGCTTCAGTAAACATGACATTTCGAAGCAGTGGGGGTAGAAAACGTCCAAGGCGTAATATAGCCCACAACCAGCAACAATACCTTGATCGGGTCCGTGATTCCGGCGAAGGAGTCTACCAACATACCAAATCAAGAAGCTGAGAGACAATCAGTCAAAGAAATCTTCCTTCTGACCAAGAAACAATCGATCAAAAGAATCTTCCTGAGTCAGACCAGGAATTCTTCAATCAAGGGAATCTTCCCGCTCTTCATCCCGAGGGTGGTTCTCTGCATGATTCCAATGCCGATAGTGAAGGCTCTGAATGAACCATCTTTTCCACCAGCTCTTCCTCGGTGGCCAGAGAAGTGACTGCCTATGTCACT
Source organism: Iris pallida (assembly GCA_029216955.1). Classification (NCBI taxonomy): domain Eukaryota; kingdom Viridiplantae; phylum Streptophyta; class Magnoliopsida; order Asparagales; family Iridaceae; genus Iris; species Iris pallida. The sequence continues at coordinate 15,215 of JANAVB010016352.1, read as the reverse complement.
AATGAAGAACAAGATGCATCTAGCTCCGGCAGTCAAGAGCAGATGATTGCTGTTCTAGAGTCTAATTTAAAGAATATGGCCGAAATGATAGCAAGTATGCATACTGTGATCATGGCACAACACTCTGTTCCACCGGTTGCAAATTCGATTCCAACCCAAGAACATATTACAGCATCAGCTCCTGCCAATACCGGTCTGGGGATACAAACTCCTCACAACGCCACCATGTCGGCTCCAAGTGAGTCTGGTGCTAGGGGTGGTGCTTATCATGTAGTCCCGCCTCCTAACGCATCGAACCAATCTACTGCTCCCCAAACATCAAAGGATACCAATGAGGCAGTGAAGCTTCTACGTAGTCAGTTTGAAGCTTTCAAGCAGAAGGCCGGTCTGTAGAAGCTTGGGATCAAGTAACCCTACCCTATAGAGTGAAAGAAAGTCTCGTTTCCACCTAAATACAAACCGCCAACCATCATGCTTTTTTACGACAGTTCATCTCCAATTCAATACCTCAATCACTTCGAGGTACTGACCGATCAGCTCCAACCAAATGACGCTCTACTGACTAGAGTGTTTGTCGGATGCTTGGCAGGTGCAGCCTATTACTGGTAGCGTAGCTTGCCATATGGTTGTATAACTTCCTTTGCAGGGTTCAAGAAAATATTCCTGGAATGGTTCTATGAGGGAACAAATGACATGACTATGTCGGCCCTCATCAAAATCAAACAACGGCCTAATGAAATCGCTGAACGTTTTATTGAGCGCTTCCGTCGAGAGGCACTCAAAATGCCTCTGGAAACTCCAGATGCTCTGAATATAGATACATGCAAATCAAACTTGTTATCTATAGTCAGCATGTGGACTGGATCCATGTAATTCTAAGACTGGCCTTCCTTCATAGTAAGTGCTAGGGCAGCCGAAGAGAGCGTCAGCAAGTTTAAATAATTAGGCATCCAGATGCCTAATTTTGACAGAGATGAACATTCTGTATCCAATAGCGGTGGGCGTCAGAACAACCGTAAAGGCAAAGAAGCTTTAGCCATCAATATCAAAGGCAAATAAGCTTTAGCCGTCAACGTGGGTCAGTCAACACCTACTACGGCGGTACCTCCACAGAGAGCACAACGTCCGAAAGTCCTTTGATGAGGATGACATCATGAGCATCTTTGATTGCTTAATCAAGAGAAATAAACTTTAGCTGCCCGAAGTAAAATGGCCAGATGAAGTAGGTAAAACTGATCATCCTAAATACTGTGTGTATCACAGGTTCATCGGACACTCGACCAGGGAATGCTACATGCTCAAAGGGAAGATACATAAGCTGATTAACGCCGGAGCAATCACTCTCCAGTAGTATGAGAACACTGTGATAGCCAATATCGTCTCTCTGCAGTTTGGTGACTTTTTTGCTCAACTTGTGCAGGATGGAGTCGTTCCCATTCCGAAGGCTACTATGGAGATCGTCAATCTTCCACCAACACGAAGTGACGGTCTTGTCCCTCTGTCAACCGACAAAGGGAAAATCGTGTAGATCCATCCCGACTTAGTTGCTGACTTTCAGATGCCTGCTTCATCTGCAAAGTCCAAGCAGACAACAAAATACAAGTCATGCCACTTGACATCTATCGGTGGTCATCATCTTCCACCTCTGGATGCTACCTTCATCCCGGCGGCTGATTCACTTTCTTCTTCTGGAATACTACTGCCAAAACCAGAAGCCAATTACTAGCCAGCATTCCATCTATATAGTCAACAGTCCCACGAACTGATGATAAAGATGGGATATGATCTGTAAAAAGCCTCCGGCTTGAATGATGAGAAGGGGTCTGTTGGCCCATTGGTCATATGGTCAACCTGATTTTAATAATTGATCAATCTCTGTCTGGATATACAAAGCTAGTTGGGACATCTCGGTTTCTTGGACATAAGCAAGATTGTCTATCCACTCCGTTCAAGACTGAAGATCTGTTTGCCTACTCGAGTCTGTATTTCCTATGCAATGTAATTTTCATTTTATTTGAGTCTAGAAATATGTTATACACCGAGTCGTACTGGCAAATAGACTATCCCCAAAATAGTTCAAAATGTTTTTAAAATGACCTATCAAAATGTTTACAAAAAGGTTTTCAAAAAGGTTTTCAAAAATCACCAAAAGCTTTTTTAAAAACCCTAACTAAACCCTGACTTAACCCTGACAGAACTCGGACCGAGTTCGGCCAGAGTTCGACCAGAGTTCGGTTAGTGGCCATTTTGATTTTGAAACTCTAGAACTTGGTCCTCCTGCAGTTGCGGATTTGACCGAGATTTGCTCATAGAGTTCTGCCCGAATTCTGCCCGAATTCTGACAGAAGTCTGCCTTTGGAACTCCTATAAATAGAGAAGGATTTCGATCATTTCAACTCACTCATTCACTTTCAATCTTCTCTCTATCTAAAGCTTTCAGTCTTCCAAAGAGTTTTCTAGAGCTTTAAATTTTAGATCCCAAGCCAGTTACAATCCTCTAGTCATTTTGCCAGTGCGGTACGGTCTAGAAGTTTTTGAGAGATTGTAATCAGAAGGCTTGATTGAAGAATACCTTTTCACATTTGAAGTTGGACGAGTTCTTCGTATCAAAGCTCGCGTTGCAGAAGTTGCAAGGACTTCGTAAAAAAACTTACGGTTTTTCCAATAGTGGATTCAACTGGTAGCAAGAGTTCTACCGACTGGATTAGTCCTCAACAGAGGGATACCAGTATACATCGCTGTCTTTGCGTTTGCTCTCTTAACTTTTTCTTTACATTATTTTAGTTGTGATTAATATTCTGTGATTGTGCTGCTAACATTTTTATTTAGCATTATTCCGCTGCCAACTCTATTCACCCCCCTCTAGAGTATTACGCTTTACTATTTCGTTCCTACAGGGTCTCCTATGCCTCTCTCTCTACATCTTCAGCACAACCAGTCCTATGTTGGCTTAGGATTCTAGACAAATCCTCTGTCGCTTCAAAAGAAGTCCTCGAAAAACAAGCTTCGGATGAAGAACTGCAATATGGTTTCCTTCTCACCAGTTCCAGAAGAGGAAGCCATGACCGGTACCAGATCTGGTAGACTCTACCTCAGAGACTTTCCAGAGGGACAATAGAATACAGTTATTCTACCTACAGTCCCCGATGTCCCTTCAACACCTTCTCCGTATGCTGTCAATGTCCCATCTGTTAGGGTTATACACTAAAAGCATCACTTTTGTATTAGCTTTATTTCCTTAAATTTTGAATAAAAATTATATGGGCAAATATTTGTATATTATATTTGTTGCAAGTGTTAATGCAAGTGTCTGATATTGTAATGCTCCAGTCCCAAAATACGTATAGGACTAGGATACATATACATTCCAGCTACACATCGAAAGGACTCCAACTCAGCTCGAATATGTATAAGCTGTGTGGTTACATTATGTCTAATCATGACAAGTCAAAACTAATCTCAATCCACATTAGAATATCAAGAATGAACAATATGGTTCATGGTCTGCAGCCTACTAGCATACATGTCCGAATAGACTCAAAAGAAAATACGAGTATATTAAACTAGGCTAATAAGCAGAATATATCAAGATAAGAATATGCAGCACGAGAGAATAATAAAATAAAACCATGCACCAACGATACTTGAATCCTGCAGACACAAATCATAACCATCCATCAATTCTACCAGCTCGACTATAACCTGGAAAGATAACCAGGTCCTCAGGGGACTAGCAAGATATATAATATACATGCCTACTATACAATAAATAACATGTAAGAAAATAGGAATAACAAGTAGAGGAAAGGATAACACATAAAGGAACTCTATAGATGGTGACATGTCATGAGAATATAATATTAATCGTGGCTAAAAACTGTAGCCCGGGGAGGCACTAACAGTCCTATAGTGGGTTCTCTATCGTAGCCCGGGGAGGCACTAACAATAGAGGTATAGCCACGACTAATAAAATGATCTCTCCTAAGGTACTAGGAAGCCAAGTCTATCTAGTCATGTTCAAGTCAAGTACAGGTCAACAGGTCAGGAAAATATGGCACATGCATAGCAGTACTATTACTAAACATGAACAAGATAATAAAGACAAAAAAGTAATATGGAAAATGAGTAAAAACTATGTGCACATAAAACTAGAAAATGATCATGAGAAGCAGGAGCAATGTGTAACCAAGTAAGACACAAGGGAATAGCAATATGAAAGAGCATGTAAATACTGTAAAGTTTGGCAAGGTGTACTTGCCTGGTGTAGACTCAACCACGTCTAAATAACCTGTCAAATCAAATGTTCACGAAAGCTGAACTCCTGCAACTGTCTTCGGATGCTGAAACAGACATTGCCAACATTTCTAGAATAAACAAAATAGCTAGGATAGGCTGTCCATCAGTCCAATTCTAGGCACAGGGGCAAAACAATAATTTTGGATCAAAATGGTATCCGTCGTTGGACCCGCTTTGCACCGAAAAGCGTGCCAAAGTCTATGGTCTCTAAAGTCGTCAAACTATAAGTCTACGGATTCATTTTGACGAGACAAACCCAACGGTATGTCCAAAGTTGGATTCCGACGGGCCGTGCACAAATTCGCCGGTTGAGTTAGATCGTGGGGCCCACAAAACGACGATCCGGTCAACTATCTCAGAATTAGACCAAATTTGGCATACAGGACCAGAAAAATGATATGGTCCTGATGGCACAAGTTTCATCTTGATTTGACGAACGTGCACAAAATAATTAACTAATTTGGAAAAGGGCCGATACGGGGTATCTCGACGGATACGTATCGATTTCTTCGCGCACACACAACGAAATTGAGTTCCGTCGAATCCTACACGTCGACAACATCCATACGCATCTTTCGATGCTCAGGGGTTACGATCATGTCGTCCAAATTTTTTTCCAAGAATTTATGGTTTTTTGAAAACTGTTTTTCCCAATATTTATCAATGATTTAATTTATGTATAGTGGAGATATCTAGTTAGCCAGAAGATACTATTTCAAAAATGAGATAAATTTGTAGGCTAATATTATTTATTTAGTTTATACTTATTTACTATAAATTCTATACTATTTATTTAAGTTAGTTACATCTATTTATCTAGGTTCTAAACTAACTTATATTTAAATATATTCCTTTAGTCTTCTTCTTAAATTTTGAAAAACAAAAGGGGTTATATCCAAAATTTACATAAAGTTGAGTAGGTGCTGGACTTCCTTTATTCAATTTGAAAGAAGGGTTATTATATATAATATCCTTGGTTGACTTTTCCAACTACTTATATTTTGTAATTAAAAACATGTAAGGGCCTTAAATAAAAATTAACTTCTATTTCTTTGCATGCATTCTATCATAAATAGTGGTGGTTTAGTTGCTGCTTGTGGCTTGTTACATTACATACATGAATAATTTTCTAATCTCATTACTACGTGGACAATGAAACTGCTGCCATTGTCGCCTATTCATTATATGAATGCATGGCTAACATGTGTTCAAATACATGGCAAGGACTTCATATTTATTCTCTAGCAGGAGAATAACATATTACCTTTTTAGTAGGGAGAGGAATTCCTTGGCGGCCTCGGTGAGGCTAGGGAGGCACGGTGAGTCGTACACGTTGGAGGTGCTGGAAACACAGGCATCGACGCGGTTGATTGGTGTCCAGGCGAGGCGAGATACGGCGACGTTTTATGGAGAGATACTAGAACAAGGAATCTGCGGGTCGAACAGTTGATGCGGCCGCAGAAGATTCGGCTGGCAGGGTTCGATAGCTACCGCCTAGGGAGTGCTACTTGGGCACGACACGATGGTATGGCTGTAGGTTTTATTGGGTTCTCCAACGACGGTGCCAGGTGGCCGAGGAGGCCGGTTGTGTAGGGGTGTGTGGAAAAGGCATCCATGATCATCGATGGTGGTAGAGGTTGGAGGATGGATAAGCAAGGGTCGGCTGTAGGTGTATGGGAAAAAAGAGAGAAAGGATTAGGGTTTAATGCAATCTAGCCATGTATATATACATGAGGGTTGGGCTCGGGCTTGGGCTCCAGATTATTGGATGGTAATGGGTTAGGTACTTAGGAGGTGCCAAAAACTTACGTATTGCTAGGCTGGTTTAAGGAGATATATATTTAGTTATACATTTATATATCCAGGTTTCATAAGAGAAAACTAATTAGTTAGGGATATGTAAAAACACCGTCTCTACTATGTAAATAAAAATACAATTTCAATTCTAATATCAATAATAACATTAGAATTAATTAAATTGGAAGGGGTTTAATGGGTATGAGGCCCTAAATAATATGCACTTGGGCCGAGAGGCCTTAACAAGTCAATAGTAGATGCGTGCTTCTAGGCCCTAAATAATATATACAATATACAATGGCTCCATAAGGCCCTAAACAATAATTAGTATCTATCCATAAAATATATGTGGCTTAGGCCCAGCAAGAATTAATAAACAAATTTATATATATTCATGTATAGGCTATAGGCCAAATATAAGTATATAAAATTATATACAAGGTCTTATGACTGAAAACATTTATATATACCAAATATATGGGTTCTAAATCATTAATATAAACGATAACACCATAAAAATAAAAAATCCATAAAAATAGATTTTATTTTAGCTAAAATAAAGTTTAGAAAATTTTGGGGGTTTACAGATATTCTATATTGTAGATAATATGGTGCATGGTGCTACACAAAAGATCATATTATCAGTTTCCTATGGAATATATAAATAGTTCACAACCTAGATGGACTTGGACAATCTATTGGAAATGTTGTAGTATAATCTTGGTATTAATCTATCTTGATTATAGGTTTATACTAGTACACTTTGTGTGTATTGAATAGGACTACTTGAGGTTGTTCTCTTTGTACTGACTACATAAGAGAACAAACACCTCTGTTATTATGGATGTTTGTGCTCTTAATCCGGATATAATAACAGACATATATGCAGTGTGCATTACTTTGACTCATAAAAGAGTGATATTCATTATGGGTTAACAATCTCTATGAATTGGGTAATAACATTATATGTATGATGAGCTGTTAATTATAAAAGGAATACATGTCCCAATACGTCGGGTTGATGATGTCCCCTTAAGGAGCTCATAAGGATTGTCATGAAGATACTCTACCCCCAGCTCCTTTGCAAGTCGGAGGCCAATGACCAAAGCGTTATACTCGGCCACATTGTTTGAACAGGGATCTGTGAGGGAGTAAGCCCGATTGATCACCAGTCCAGAGGGAGAAATCAGTACTACTCCGACTCCAGCGATGATGTTGCCTTTGGACCCAGTTCTAGAAGCGCCGTCGAAGAACATTCACCAGATAGCGTCATGGGAGACCACATTTAAATTGGCGACCTCATCTGGTATCTTTTCATATATTCTAGTTATTTTTGAGCCTGGATGGGCTGCTAAAATGTCTGCCAGAGCTTGACCTTTAACAGCCTTCTGTGGGACGAAGATCATGTGATATGGAGACAATAATATCGCCCAGGTAGCAAGGCGAGAGCTGAGTGCCCCTGGTTTGGTCATGAGGACTCTGAGAGGGTTGACTCGTGATATCACGTGTATGGTTTGTCCCGTGATGTAGTGTCGCGTCTTCTGAATGGCGAACACTAGAGCAAGACACTCTTTTTCTATGGCAGTGTATCAATGCTCCGGCCCCATCATCATTCGGCTGAGGTAATATATAGCTTGCTCATGGCCTGTATCATTGTTTTGTGCTAGCAGAGCACCGAGAGAATGCTCCATTGCTCGCACATAGAGCATGAATGGTTTTCCAGCGACCGAGACCACTAGGGCTGGACGGTTCGTCAGATATTCTTTGATGCTGTCGAAGGCGCGCTGGCATTTCTCATCCTATATGAATGAAATTCCCTTCTTCATGAGGTGGGTGAATGGTTGACATCGCCCGGAGAGGTTAGAGATGAACCTCCTGATGTAAGCTAGCCTCCTTTGAAGGCCTCGGAGTTTACGAAGATTTTTCGGGGGACCCATCTCCATGATAGCCTTGATTTTTTCCGGGTCTATGTGGATACCCTGGGAAGTAATAATGAAACCCAAGAACTTCCCGCTGGATACGCCCAAGAAGGATTTTGTGGGATTCATCTTTAAATTATGCGCTCGCATCAGGTCGAACACTATCCTCAGATCATGCAGATGATCTTCCTTAGAACGGCTCTTGACGGCAATGTCGTCGACGTAGCATTCCACTGTCTTGCACAAGTGGTCCCTAAAGATGATGCTCATAGCTCTTTGATAGGTGGCGCCGGCATTCTTTAAACCAAAAGGCATGATTGTGTAGCAGTATGTGCCAATTGGTGTTCGGAATGATGTATGCTTTTCATCATCAGGGAACATCTTAATTTGGTTGTACCCTGAGAAACCATCCATAAATGACATACGCTCGAAGCCGCAGGTGTTGTCAATCATGATGTCTGTGATAGGGAGGGGAAACTCATCCTTAGGACACGCCTCATTCAGGTTCCAGGAGTCGATACAGATTCGGATCTTCCTGTTCTTTTTTAGGACTGGTACTATATTGGCTACCCAGTCTGGATGTTGCTCCTCTCGGATGAAGCTGATGGCTATCAGTTTGTTGACCTTCGCTTTGATAGCATTCATGATGTCGGGGCGGAGCCGTCGATGCTGTTGCATGAACAATTTTTCGTCTAGACGAATATCGAGTTTATGAAGTACAACCTCTGGGTTCAGTCCTGGCATGTCTTCGTAGCTCCAGGCGAACACGTCGATGTATTCTCTGACGAGTTGCAGTAGTGATTCTTGTTCTTCGTCTGTCAGATTCTTGCTGATGAAGATAGGCTTTGGAGAGGACCCATCACCGAGATCAACTTGCACAACCTCATCTTCGGTGGAAGGCTCTCTTTGCTCGAACCGCTTCTTCCATTGCGCATCTATCTGTTGTGCCCACGGCTCTAACTCAAGAAGTTCAGGGACGTCTTCATCTTCTTCGTAGGCATCGACAAATGCCATATTGACGAACCAGACTTGCCTGAGCATGTCTCCAATGCTGACATCTGAATCAGAAGTGGGTGACCCAGACGAATGAGAGTGCCATTCGCACTCTTCATCTGAGCTCTTAGGAGTCGTTACAGGTGTAACATAACCTAGCCCGCATCTGGTCTTATTGTAGTAATCCCATGGTTTTCCAGCCAAAATTGGAAATTGTAAGGGTAATTGCCGTACAATGCCGTAGTTCAAGCCTGGCATAGTTTCCAGATCATACCCCTATTTTTGCATGAGGTACTTGGATCGGATACTATACAGATAAAGGGGCAGTCTTCCGGTGTCGGGTTCGATATCAACTTCTTTTATACTGAAGGATTGTGGATCATTCTTCCGACCGAAGATGATTGGATGATCCTCTCCCTCGACTATGTAGTAAGCGTCTTCCGCTGGAGTAAGTTGGTTTGCGGTGTAGACATTTGTCATCTGTGTGTGTAGGTGGGTGCCTATACCGTATTCTATAGCATATATTGTACAAAGCTTATCAAGCTCGAGGTAGTTCAAAGATAGCCCTTTATTGACGAAATAAGGTATCTTTTTCGGTAGGATTACATCATCTGCAGATGGAACATCAGTGTGTGCAGCCATATACTTGGCCAGCTCTGATTCTTCATCAGCCACCCCTTGTATTAATGAAGACTGAGAGGATGACTTGGACAGCTTAATCGTTAGGGGCTCCATAGGTAGAGCAGAACATGGAGTTATTGGCGTACTAGCGACCCCCAGTTTGGTGTTCGGAGCCGGGCGAGGAGTTGTTGGCTGGCTAGCAGTCCCTGGCTTAGCGCTCGACTGCCGATTTATTTTGGAAAGACGAATCATTATCGGCTTGATGGAGGGGTTCAACTCCCCTGTTTGTTGCTGGCTAGCTCTAGGCAGCTTGATTGTCAGTGGCTCTGTCGTGGGTCTTGTCGCTTGGCCAGACCTTGGCAGCCGGATTATCATCTGTCCCTCTTATGCAGAGATGCTGATTGCATCCTTACACAGAGTGGCTGTAAGTGGTACAGTTCTGCCAGGTTTGCTGGCTTGAAGGTGGATTGTCAGAGGTTCTTCGGATCCAATTGCCGCCTCAGTTTAAGCTTGAGTATATCCTTCGACAAGGTGCCTTTTCGACTTCTCGTACAAGCATGAGTCGGAGTAGTAGGATTCGACCCCTTTAAAGGGATCAATGTCAGCAAATTCTGTCCTCACAAAGCCGTGCTTGTCGACGTACTTGAAGCACTGGTGCAGTATGGAAGGCACGATCATGTAATCGTGTAACCAAGGATGCCCCAGGAGAATATTGTAGGAAGTATCCACATCTATGACATAATAGGTCACTTCTGATTGAAGATCGCCGATTTGGCATTTCAGACGAATCTTCTCGATCAGATAGCTTCTGCCTGAATTGAAACTGCTAACGGCAGTACTTGTCGGCGTCAAGCGATGTATTGGGATGCGCAGATGGTGTAGCAGGATCTTCGGAATGATGCTTATGGAAGAACCGAGGTCAATATACATCTGATCCACCTTGATATCGCCAGTGTACCCAATATAATACAGAGGGCGATCGTGCAGGTTGGTCTTGATAAGCATATCCTGTGGAGTGAAGACGATGTTGGGCATTGCGTCTGTGCAAGCGCTGTCCTGGAGATCTACAGGCGAGCTCTCCCAGTGAGATTGGACTGAGCTAGATATGCATCGGTATTCTGGAGAGCCTCGTTCAGCGCGACACGAACATCTTTGGAGAGTCTCAGGAGCTCGTATAGCGACAATTTGGCCGGTGTATTGGCCAATTGTGCCAAGATGTCAAAGTTGTAGGGCCTCTCCAGTCCATGAGGCGTCTTTTCAGAGCGGTTTGTCAAAGCGAGTCTCCTTCGGCCTAGGCTTGTCGGTCGTCGAAGGTTGAGAAGGTCGTGGAGCATCAGTAGTAGCTGGCTGATGATCTTCAGCCGAGTTATCAGGTGTATGTTAGGATTGTGCACCCGATCGGGTGACGACAGTCGTAGCTTCTTCGAACTTTATCGAGATTATGTGGCATGATTTGACTTTCCTACTCTTCTTCTTGCTGGTGGAGGGTGGTACGGACTGAGTCACTTCAGGTACCAGGTTCGGATGGACCCACATGACCTCCCCTCGTGATGTTGTAAGGGGTACTAGACCAGCAGCCTGGTCTCGAGGAGGTGGAAGGTTAGCGACCTCCATCTTTGCTCTGGGGACGAGTACTACTCTATCTTGAGTCTTTGTCGGAGGGAAGCTGTCGAATTGTACTGACACCATATTGGCTACTACGGTCACCTCTTCGAAATCAATGGCCAAGGACTTAGAATCGATGAGATGCTGGATGTATCGCTTCAGTTGATAGCAGTCTTGTATAGCATGGTGGACATAGCTATGGTAGTGGCAATACTTGGGGCTCTCCATCTCTGCAGGACGAGGTTCACGTCTTGGAGGAGGGAGCTGAATTCGACCTCCTTGTATGAGCATGTACAAGATGGGCTTGACATGGCCGTCCTCGAAGGAGTAGGTCATCTGAGGCCACTGCTTCTCTGCCGGCTTCGATTCAGGCTTCGGAGCTGTGTCGGCCACCATAGCCTGTTTGCCTTTGTTGTCTCGATTGTTGGAGGGGTTTCTACCATTGTTGCTGTTTGGTGTTAGGGCGTTTGTCTTTGTCCTCTTCTTCCGAGACGTGCAATCCCAGTTGGCGAGCTTTCTTCAACTTGTCTTCTGCGCTAGTGGCGCTGATAATGAAAGTCTTCCAATCCTTAAACTGACTTTCGCCCATCCAGTGGCTGATTGTGGGGAGCAGCCTCTTTTGGCAAATTTTAATTAAGGAGGAATCAGGGTTACCGGAAGGCAACTTCATCGCGGTTTGACGAAACCGCTCGATATAGTTCCTTGTCAGCTCCTTTTCTCCTTGAACAACGTCCATGAGAGTGGACATCGTCACGTCTTGTCCTACTTCATAGAACCTCTCCAGGAACATACGTTTGAAGTCGGCGAAGGAATAGATGCAGTTGTCCGGCAAGTTGCGGTACCAGTCGAAGACGACCCCTTCCAATGCTCCAATGAACAACCGCGTAAGGATGGCATCGTCATGAGGCAGATGGTTGATTGTGACTTCGAAGTAGCTGATGTACCTGCTTGCAGATGTTTTTCCATCATACGGATTGATGTTGAATAGTTTATATCTTGGTGGGAAGGGAACCTCTCTCCATGCAGCAGGATACGGTTGTCGTATCCTGAGGTCCTGACACGGGCATAGAACATGGCCCGGAGCTCCTGGACCTCTTGTCTTGCCTCTCTGGCCTCGTCTGTAGTGGTGGGGGCCGATATTTTAGGGGGATTATCACTCAGATTTGGTGCTGCTGAGTTCGAGTCCGTATTGACCGCGGGTCCCATGTTTGTTTGGCCTTACATCCTTCCTTGCAGAGTAGGAAGGGCCGCATTGATCTCGTCCACGGACTTGACCAAGGCATGCAATATGGCCTCCAGAGTGTCGATGCGTTGGCGATCACTGGAACTGTCTTGGTTGCTGTCCGTCATGAACACCGTCCTCACATGAGGAGAGATGGAAGAAACGGTAGAGGACGTGCCCTCTGAGTCATACCCTTGTACAAAGAAGTCGTCAGGGCATATGGGAATGTTCTTCTCTGGTTCGGACTCAGAAGGAGTGGTACCCCCAGCTTCAGAGCTTGCCTCGTCTTGAGAGTTATGGACGTCCTCGGGGACGTCGGAACCTGTTGCATCTGTTGGCAGAATCTTTTCCTCTGGATTATCTTCTTGGAATACCGGATTATCGTGGATGTTTGAAGGAGTGCTACCCCCAGCTCTAGTGCCTTCCAGAGACGTGGACGACGAATCTCCAACTGTGGCAGATTTTGTCTTTGAGCGAGTACCTTGGAAAACTCCTCCCGTAACGGTCGTGGACAACCGCTTAGAAGAGAGTTTCTTGGTTAAGATTTTTGGGTTAGAGACGTTTGTTTTCTTCCCTCTCCCGCTGCCAGGGATCTTCTGAGCAGAATTGCAGGAGGCGACGAGAAGCGCCTCGTCTTCTGAGCTTGGGTGTTGCAGTCGTCGGAAGACGAATTGCAGGTCCTTTTGTGTGGTCACCTTGCTGCAGCAGCAGTTGACAATGACTTGAGTACAGTGATATCCATGAAAGGACTCTCTGTACACCAAGTTTTTGTCTCTTTCCTTGCGTTTGTGAAGAATCACGTTGTGCAAGTCACTCGTTTTGTAGGCCCGAAAGTCCTGAGCACATGAGTGTGTTGGCATCCTGTCTGCTCCCTGCTATGGAGGTAGTAAGATTACTCGCCCCTGATTATTGTTGGGAGATTCTTGACAAATATTCTGTCCATTGGCCGCCGGGGGTTGGACACGAATAGTTCTATACAACTTTCCGTCAGGGGCCCGCGTAATAGTCAGCGGAATGCCCTAATGGTCGAATGTTGGGACAGCTGACTGAGCTTGGCGAGCCCGTGCTGCCCGAGACTTCTTCCTTCTAGCACCTAAGAGTGCATAGTAGGAAGAGTCCACAGAGATTGGCACATGAGAGAATCTGGGGTCAGGACCGCCTGAGAGGCAGTCGAAGACCGAGCCCGAGCCGCATGAAGCAGATGGCATACGGCTGAGATTGTTAGCCGCATAGCCTGCCTGCATGCAGCTGGCAATTGTGGTCGCATAAGCGGTCCACATGCAGCTGGCAGTTTGCATGCGGCTGGGAGCTGTAGTGGCCGCGTGGGCCTCTTCTATACGGCTGGAAGTTAAGGTGGCCGCATAAGCCTCCTCCATACCGCTGGCAGTTCTGGCCGCATGAGCCTTCTGTCTGCGGCTGGCTTTAGTGGCCGCATGAGTCTTCATGCGACTGGCGCCCTTCTGTGACTTCTTCATGGACCGTATAGAGTTACCTTTTTCCCTGCAAGTCCAGCATCGTAGTGCTTTCCTCTGCCGGACTTGGGGACAACAGAGTCCTCTATGATCTGAAGTGGGATCTCCTGCGAGACTTCTCCGTCGTCTTGGGCAACAGAGAGAGCTTGGGGAGGAGCGAATGATTTGGGCCTCCACTCCCTGTGGGCCTTCTTCGTGCCGGCTCACCGCTGGACCGGGCTAGCGCTCCCGTCGGAGAGCATTTCTTCAAACGCCTGCTGGTCGAACCGGGCGACCAGCATCTGTTGAGTGGAGCCAAGTTTGGCTGCATCCGATTGCGTCACCAACTCCTCAGCCGTAGAGAAGTTAATCCCCAGCGGAGTTGCCATCGTGTTTGTCATTGATTGTAAAAGTACAGAACAGTTTTATGGGGAGGACTGAACTTATACTCACAATACAAACTCGTTCGTACAAAGAAAGCCTAGGAATGAAAACCTAGGTACAGCAATCTAAGTAAAATTGTTTATTTTTGATTCTGGGGGTGACGGTAGAGGCTCGGGAGAGTGCTATCAAATTTGCCTTACTCCTTGGACGATCGGACGTAGCCTTGGCTCTGATGAAGAAATGCTCTCGGGATATGTGGGAAGATTCTTCTGTGCGTCGTCGCTCTCTCTGTGCGTGCCTCTGTCTCTCTATGTGTCTAGGGTTTGTAAGGAAATGGCACCTTGCTATTTATAGGAGTGGGATGTGATAAGTAGGGTTTGCAATGATTGCCTCTTAAACAGTGGGCGGTTAGGGATTTGTTAAGATTTGCCTTGATCTTGCTTTTATGTTGATTGCAACAAATCTGTATCATTTGTTGGGAATTGATCCTGGTAATTATGATGATTGTAATAAATCTGATTGTTGTGATTTGTCGATAGCAACAAATCTGGGTGGGTAAATCTTGGTTGATCTTGTGCCACGTGTCTAACTGTCATTATGCTGCAAGCCATAGGAACGCGGGAGATTAAGTCTTAACTGATCTTCTGCCATGCGTCCTAACCGGAGCCGCATTGACAGGGTGTTCTGACAGAGCCGCTGCGTGTGGTCTGGTAATTGAGCCGTATGATGGTGCCCCATAATCCGAGCCGCATGAGGTGGCAGCCGCATAGGTGTGACCTCCGAAATCTGAGCCGCATGAGGGTGGCTCCCCATGATCCGAACTGCATGGAAGTAGTAGCCGCATGGTGGCCTCCAACTGAACCGCATAAGGATGCCACGTGTCAAAGCCGCATGGGTGTGGCCTCCCAGAATCTGAGCCGTGAGGAT